>JABSTQ010010039.1:0-226002 GCA_013358835.2 Ixodes persulcatus
AGTCTTGGTGAACACTTCCAGGCTGTCTCGGGATCTGACCATTATTCTGACACCTTTCTAAAATACAAGGCTGCCAAGGAGAAAGTACCAATAAAATGTACCGGTGGCTCTAACGAGGCTTATAATCGACCATTTACCCCTGTGGAACTGATGATTGCCCTGGACAAGGGAAAGAATTCGTCCCCGGGGCCAGACCTTATTCATTACAGTATGCTTCAGCATTTGCATCCTGCAACATTGGATACCATCCTATTGTTTTTTAACTGTGTATGGAGCAGGGGAGCTTATCCCATTCTCTGGAAAAGGGCAATTGTGATTCCCTTGCTAAAGCCTGGAAAGGATCCATCATTACCTTCCAGCTACAGACCCATTGCACTCACCAGTGCCCTTGGAAAAACGTTTGAATGAATGGTAACCTCTAGATTGGTGTATTTCTTAGAGCAGAAAAACTTCTTGGATAAATTTCAATGTGGGTATCGGACAGGGCGATCAACTGTTGATCACCTTGTTCGCCTCGAAAAAACAGTCGGGGACGCCTTCGTTAACAAACAGCATTGTGTATCGGTGTTTTTCGATATTGAGAAGGCATATGATACCACATGGCGGTACGGAATTTTAAGTGATTTAGTTTCAGCTGGAATTCGTGGAAAAATGCTAGCTCTTATCAAGAGCTTCCTCGATGGGCGCTCGTTCCAAGTGAGACTGGGCACGACACTTTCTGAAACATTTGTCCAGGAGAATGGTGTCCCCCAAGGGTCGGTGCTGAGTGTTATTTTGTTTTTGATCAAAATGAACTCTCTTGGACAGGTTCTTCCCCGATCTCTCTCCTATGCACTTTATGTTGATGATGTACAAATTTCCTGCTCTTCGTGTAATTTAGCTATTTGTGAACGCCAAGTTCAACTAGGTATTAATAGAATGACACGTTGGGCAGATGAAAATGGTTTCCGTTTCTCACCAGAGAAAACCGTATGTGTTCTGTTTTCTCTTCAAAGGGGTATCATTGCAGAACCCGCCCTAATTTTGGGAGGTCAGACCCTAAACATACATCTTGAGCATAAATTTTTAGGGGTTATTATGAAGTTGTTTTCTGTCGTCTGAGAATTGGTCACGCTCACCTCACACATGGCTTCCTTCTGCGAGCAGAGGAGGCTCCAACACTCTCCGTCTTGCACATTCTCATTCAATGTCCGAAATATCATGAGGAGCGTCGCACCAACTTCTCACGGTTTTTCAGGGAACAGATCCCATTCCACCCTGCCCTTTTGCTGGGAGAGGAGCCTCTTGTTCCTCATACCCAAGTTTTTAACTTCCTAAACAGCATTGCCTTATTGCAGCACATTTAAGTTAGTGGATTTTCTCCGTATTATCTGCATTTCATGAAAGATTTTAAACTCCGATATGCCTCATCTTTAACTAAATAGCACCGCAGTTTTCTTCTACCATTGTTCTGGCGCACTATGGCCTTAGCAGCCGCTGCGCCATTAAAACCCAAAATCAATCAATCAATCAAGCAGAGCTTTATGGCATCCTCTTAGCTGTTGAACAGATACTCCCAAAGTGTGTTACTGGCCGTTCCCTCTCGACTTCCCTCAAAGAATCTTCTTACTCAGCATGTTCAAGGTTAAATGAATGAAGCTCTTCAACTCGGATGTGGCATAAAACTGTTGGGTACCAAGTCATGTTGGAATTCAAGGGAATGAAGCATATAGATTGACGTCATCTGCCAAGGATTCACCAATAGCAATACATGGCTTACCCCACCAAGATATTCAACCGTTTTTGAAGAAATCGCTTTTGAGTTGACAACAATTAGAGTGGGACAAAGAATGCAACATCAAGCTCCATGTCATTAAGCCTTCCTGCCACTGTAGGAGAGCGCATTCCACAAGGAACTTTGTGTTGAGGTTCTGCTCTGCCGCCTGAGGATTGTCCCTACCCGCTTGACACACCTGCACCTCCTTTGTGGCAAAGATGTGAAGCTCTGTGCCCGTTGTCGGAAAGGGCTGACAGTGTTGCACATTTTATGGCATTGTACGTTTCACCACCAATCTAGCTTTCCAGAACTTTTCAGAGGTCATCTGCCTTTTCATTCAATGTTTTTACATAGTGACTGCCCTTTCATTCTATTCGACCGGGTTTTCGGTTTCTTGAAAACGACTGGCTACTATTTACACCAGTTGTAAATTTTATCCTGCTATCTCGAACCCTTTTTTTTTAGTGCCTTCTAAATAACTTGAAATTGGCACAATATGGCCTATAATGTTCTAAAAACAGTAGAGAGTTCAACAAAGCCATTGTTATAATTTTATCTTCATTTTAGAAAAAGTTATCACAACTTAAAATTTGTTCGCTGATCATTAGAGATGAGTTATTGAAGTCTTTGCCAGTTAGAAATTTTGTAATTAACATTTTCCAGAAATAGTAGTCTCGTTGCTCTCTTATTTATGAGGTATTAAGTCCTGAAAGAAGTGTTCAGGTCCAGGCTCTAGGTCCAAAGATAATGTTGGCAAAACGGTGTGATCACGAAAAAAATAATTTTGAGAAAACAAAAAGCTTTTCAAAACATGCTTACAAACAGCCTTAATAGGAAATTTCTAATCGATTCAACTACATAAATGTGCACTTCCCTAGTGTAGTACTTACAAAAATGTTTGACTTACAAATATAAAAAAAAAAATCCTGAAATTTTTTTTTTATTATTTTTGTGTTTTAAGACCACGGTCTCCCCTTAGAACACATAATGTACGGTCGGTTTCTGGTTTTTCTACTATTTGTAGCACAGGCAAGGGCGCATGCTTGTTTCCTCCCTAACACTGGTTGGCGCTGCAGGTTTCTGCACATGGCCACTGCATACCTGTCGCAGCACAGCTCGACCGAGGGACTCTTTCGCAAATCGGGCTCCGTCGCGCGCCAACGGGAGCTCAGGGTGAGTGCGCACTTGGAACACATGCTGGAACTCGGCGGGCGAATCGTTCAGGAGCAGAGCTCTTCGGGAGCTGCGAGTGGAACCAAGCAGCCGACATATTAGGGCTCCATGTTTTTGGTGTGTACCGATAAACTCCAAATGCATAGCTTGCATTAACGTCACGTCGGCTGCCATTGTGGTGTGACTGTAACTGATTTGACAGGATTTAGTAACAAATGGGAAAGTGGCAGACCCCAATCCAATCCAAGCCGAAACTATCCGAAAGTGTCCATTTGGCGGCAATGCTGCCATTCAGTTATTAACAAGGCTTGTGGGGTTGAGCTTCGCGTTTTCATAGTGTTTCTGGAAGTGGCCTCTTCACTGACGATGTCGGCGGCAAGAAAGGGCTCATTTAATCCGGACTGGACGAACCCGAATATTTTGGAATATGAAAGTTGGATTAAGCCCGTGCAAAATGATCCTCACAGTGCTCAATGCTCAATGCCTTGTGTTGTAATGGTCTTATATACTTAGCCGCCTCTACAGTGGTCAGGGAATTTCACCTGCATTTGTCAGGGAAAACCTGAAAAAGTTGGAGAATTTCAAAATAATAATTTGCTAGACACCCTGATTTAATTTTTTTTTGTTTCGGTGCTCCTTTAAGCAAGCAGCACGTGCGAGCAAAAACTGCGTTGCATGGTGTCACCGGGTGGCGTAACCATAGTAACCGTCCAAATCTGGCGGTGTGGCATTTCTCGCTTTGTATAGCGGATCGGCGAGGCTCGCAGTCCTCTTTTGAAATTGTTTTAGCATTGTCGCTGACCGTTTTGCCGACGAGCGTCGGAGCCGCGTCACTTCTCTGAAGCATAGGGTGTGCAGCGCGCCCTGGAGGCCGGGGGCAAGCTGGAGGCGGTGCCCGTGCACGACGTGGCGGGGCTCCTCAAGCAGTGGTTCCGGGAACTCCCCGAACCGGTGGTGCCAAAGCCCCTGCAGACCCTGCTGCTCAGGTCAGCTTTCCCAAAAAACACCCCCGACTTCCGCAGCGTGCCTTCCAGCGTCTACAGCGTCCTCGAGCGCAGTCCCTCGATTTCCAATAAAGGATTTCGTAAAAGTGTCGGCCAGATGCGAGGGTCAAACATGACCCTCGCGTCTGGCCGCCTTCCTTTGTAGAACCGACTGCTGGGATTGCGATGGCATGACGTGCCGGCTCCAGTGATGCGTTGCCACCTGCTTTGGATGTATTGGCAGCTTGGGACGCCGAGTGTATATGTCAAGCACGCGTTTGGGGCACCGTAACTGCAGTGCCCGAAACGCTCCTTCGACGCGTGCATTTTGATTGACTGATTGATTAAAAACATCTTTAGGTATTTCAGAAAAAAATACAACTCCCTGTAACGCCGAATTAGAGCACAGCTCTTAAAGAGGAGGAGTAGGAATGGGTACTGAGGCGAAGGTATACCCCTCCTCCTCACCTTCTCACCCTGTCTGCTACTCCTCCCTCCGAGCGGCGTTGTGCTCACTTGACGAGGGTCACGTGACCTCACGGGTGTCATGTGACCCCTGTGAGGTCACGTGACGGTGACGTCATGGTCAAAAATGACGTCATTGGCATCGTCACTGATGACGTCATCGGCATGGGCATCGTCATCGTCACTGATGACGTCATCGGTGACATCACTGATGACGTCATCAGTGTCATCATCGTCGCTGATGACGTCATCGGTGTCGTCATCGTCGCTAAGACGTCATCAGTAATGTTACGCGTCCCATAATGCACCGCGCAATTATGCCGACGGCGACGCCGCTCAAGCCTAAAACAAACGCCTAAGAGCTGCGCTCTAAAAAAAAAATTGGGGAGGAAAGGTGTTTATCCCAATTCCAGGATTCCACTGGCCTCCCAATGCAGCAATGGCCCTCTCTACCAGCCAATGCTGGCAGGCAGGGTCATTGCTGCGCAGGATGGCTTCCCACTGCTCCCTTGACGTGTGTGAGATTGGGTCTATAGTTGGTGTGTGTTGGCATGCCCATACTGTGTGGTATGCTCACGAAACTCACGAAGCCAAAAATTGGAGGTGCGTTCGTTACGAAAGGGAAAAAAAACTTCAAATATATGTACCCGTTATGGGAGGTGCGTTCGTTATGCGAGTAAATACAGTACGACGCGTCCTACAATAGCACGTACGACTTTGATGTTGTACATGCTACTGTGACAAAAAGGCTATCATATAAATTTATTTTGTGTCACTTCAAGGCCAAAAAGATTCCAGATTGCCACCCTTTCATATTGTCACGATCAAAAACGATTGGCGAATGTAGAATGGGAAATAAATGTTTAATAAGGCAAACTTGCGCCTCTGAGCTGATTCTACCCCCAGATAGCAGAGGTGTGACCCATGGGGCCATTGCATGGGCAGCCAAAGTTAGGCATGGCCACGCTTTGCTGAAGTCTGACCCAAGGGGCTACTGCATAGGCAGCCAAGTCGGGCATGCCTGTGCCACACCAACGTGGGATTTACGGGGGCCTCCCTTCATCTGTTACCTGGGAAGCAGTACTTGACTGCTTCAGGTCAGTTGACGTCACAAGATACATGGTTCTCTTTTGTTTTGTTCAGACACAAGTTTGCCTTATCGAACATTCATTTACCATTCTACATTTCCCTGTCGTTTTTGATCGTGACAATATGAAAGGCTGGCAAGTTGGAATCTTTTTGCGCTTGAAAGGACTCCAAATAAATTGATAAAATATAGCATTTTTGTCACAGTAGCACGCACAATATGAAAGGCGTACCTGGTATTGTAGGATGGGTCGTGTGTGAGCAGGCTCTACCCAGTGTCAACAAAACCCTTAACATAGGAAGGAACCTTGAATTTCACTGGTCATCTAGGTCACATTTACTTTATTGTAATAAAGCTTCCCAGGTTTTCTTTATTAATAAACACCCCTTCTTTTCTGTTTATAGCTGTCGGACTTCTAAATGCCCTCTTCCTTGGCCAGACAGTGCACTCTTAATTTACTGGTGCATTTGCACTCTGAGCACGGTTCTCCCCAGGAATTTTTTAGGGGTGGACGTCACCGCCATGCGAGGGGTGGGGGGGGGTAGTTTGCAATGCGGCATGATCTGGCTTGCCGACAGAATACACTGTGCATAGGCTCTCTATCTTTGCGGCTGTGTGAGTTGCGCCACACTGCAGTGATAAGTCAAAAGCCCAAATGCCTCGGAAATAAAAACGGAGGAAAGAAAGGCAGGGAGCGAGCGAAGAGGTGAAGATAAAGCAAGCCACGGCGCAAGCAAACACTGAGTAGTGAAAGAAAAAAAAAACAACTCTGCTTTCTGCTTTCTGCCACTCACCGCCTGCGTAGAGAACTGGAGCGCGTTCGTCGCCTCTGTTTATTTTGTGTTTCTCCTCGGCTCTCCTTGTTTGAAAGAGTAGCGGCGGTTGCGATAACAGGCGATAAGGTTGCAATGTGCAGGCCTGCTGAGTACGACAGTCTGCAGCCATGTGCGCAGTCAAAATCGCATCGTCATCCTGTGGCATAATTGACCGGTGGACGGTCAGTCAGAGCAGTGGGCGGTCAGTCGGAGCGGTAGGCGGCCAAGCTGGTGCCGCCCACCGTGGGGAGAACCCTGACTCGGAGCTAGCAACAAGCTACTCAGATGAAGCACTAGAGTAGCAAAAGCTGGCAAATCAGTCTAATGCAAGCACCGAAAAATCAAATTCTTTATTGATCCCTGAATCGGAGGAAGGAGGCAGATAAAAAAGCAACTCGGACACTGCTTGACTAGCCTCTGCCCCCCCCGTAGCAGCACAGAGAAGAACAAACATGAACCTGAAAACGCTAGCGTTCGACATAGTCATAAGACAGCACGGGAAAAACATAATCTCTACTGCTAAAAAAAAAGAATGTAAACGAAGGGGAGAGAAAAAGACAACTAAAAAGTAAGTGAAAAATAACAGCACGCGCAAAACGCATATGTTTGTGTTATAATAAGCTCTTTATTTTTTTTTTAGAGCATTAATGGGAGCAATCGTTAGCCAAAAGTGAACATATTTGTTTAGCGGACATACTGAAGACATTTATGTCGAGTTCATAAAACTGATTCAGAAAAAGGGGGGGGGGGGGGGTACATTTTAACATCTGATTTCCATAGTTGGTTCTTGAATGTGGCACTATCCATATCTCAGCATTACAAGTCAGATAAATTGCATGTCTACGGTAAGTTCAAGTTGAGAAATTGATAGATACGTATTTTCATTCTGTGTAGAAGACCTTTTGTAGGAAAGTGCAAGTTCATAACTATAGTGATTTGGAATTTGTACTATATTGAATTTATCCAATAAGGGCTCGGTATGAGTATCGTATGCTGCATGACATAAAACTCGTAATTGCATTTTTGTTTTAAGACTATGTATTAGTGCTACTATGTACTACTACTATGTATGTACTATGTATTATTATTATTTGTGGCAGTCGTGTTTTTCCTCAAACTAAAAAGCAATAGTTGTAGTATGTGTTAAAAAGGGACTTGTATATAAGTAGCATAAGGTATTTATTTATATATGACCCCCACAACGTCCGATAGCTTATTACTTATCGGTTGCCCAACTGGTACCACATTTCAAAGCATTGCCTACTTCGTGCGTTCATGGAGCTCCAATTGCAATATATGTATCTCGTCATTAGCTCAAACAGACACTTTGAAAATGCCCTCATACATTGAGAAGTTGAGGGAGATTGCTGACATTAAGCAACCTAAGCCCCATATCCAAAGAACAACAGACTTGGCACAGGAAACCCGATCACAAGAGAGAACAAAACGGCTCCTACTGGTTTAAACAGAAAACATGGAACCCCAAGTATAAATGAATAGATGAGTACTTCCGGTAAGAGACCTGTCGGGGTGCAGGTGCCAGCGTGAGCGTGGCCTGGAGGCGGTGCAGCTGGCACTGCTGGTCCTCCCCACGGAGCATGTCCGAGTGCTGCGCCACACCTGCCTCTTCCTGGCGGAGGTGGCACGACACAGCAGCTGCAACCGCATGGACGCCCCAAACCTGGCCCTGGTGCTGGCCCCAAACTTCTTCAGTGCACCCACGGTGCAGCGTCCGCGCGGGTGAGTTCTTCGCCCCTCCTTGTTGCAATGCTGCGTCGCTTGCCAATTGGGCGCAAGATGAATCTCCTCCGAACGCTCCTGCGTCTCGGGACAAAGTGGGCCTCCTTTCAATGACCGAGAATGCCACCCTCAGTTGGTGCTGCACCATGCACGCAGGGTGATTCTGGCTGACGAATTACTTGTGCCTCACATGCAAGTTTTTAAGTTTTTTTTAATGTGAAACATTCTTTGGCTAATCGCTTTAAGTTTTATGAAGCCGCATTTCAGACTTAAACAGTCCGTCGGAGAGTGCATTCATCAGAGAGTGCTGTTGAGCATGAACCCCTGTTTAAGTCTGTCGTTGAGTGCATAGAAAATACCGGCGCTGTACCGTTCCAGAGCTCGTATGGTATTAACGTGGACCACTTCTTGGAGCTGTCTGCCTTCTCTTTAAAGAATACTTTTGTGTCTTGTCAAGAGGAACTCTCTTGTGCAAAAGAGGGGAATCTGCATTGGCTCATGTGGGGTGCCCATACTGTGCAATATCTATTTAAGTAGATGCGGAAGAAGCGTTTTTGAGATGCTGGTAGACCAAGGAAGGAAGTTTCAGTCAATCAGATTTGTGGACGACTTTCTTGGTCTTAGCAAGACGGCTACAGTGGCTAGCGGTGAAATCAAAATAATGTTAGATGTGTTGCGGCGAAGGCTTGAAATTTACGCACGAAGAGCCGAAAAAGGGGCAGTTGCAGTTTTTAGATCTCCGGTTGAGCCTTACGGAGGACCACAAATGCTGGACGTACGAGCCACGCTCGAAGAAGGGGATTCTTTCATTGAGCACCGCCCTGTCTAAGGTTGTGAAACGAGGGGTGGCTTATGTGTGTCTTAAAGCGTCTCTGAAGAAGTCCTGTAAGCACAGTGCGCAAGCAAGCTTAGAGAAACAAGCAGCACGTTTGCAGACGGCTGGTTTCCCTCCAAGTGTTCTGGCGGAGGTGGTGGAAATCCTAGTTGAGAAGGTTAAAAAGACAACCTCGGGATGGAAGCACAGTAAGGCCAGTTGTAATTCCGCATATGCACTACATAACCCACTACCTTAAAAAGATGGCTGGCCGGTATGACGCACCAGCAGTTTTTTTTTGGCACCCAAGAAGCTGTCGAGACTGTACCGTAAAATCAACTACTCCGCAGGCGCTGCGGACAAATGCAAAACAAAACACCCTAAAAATTCGCAGAATGCACTACAAGCGTTGTGTATGAAATTTGAATGTCATGCGGCTCTGTAAACATTTGTCAGACAGGCCGATGTTTTAACGATCGCGCACGCGAACATGACGTGGCAACACGAGCAACCCCATCAGGACATCTGGCCATGCAGTGCAGCCTCCTTCCTCCCCGTCATTTGATGACACCAAATTTTCGGCCAGATATTCATATCAATTATCTAAAGGGTTTGAGATGAAAGCCAAAGGCACGAGGTGTACAAGTGACACAGCCATAACCTTGTCGGCAAAAAATATGAATTTGTTGATAGAGGGCTACACCGGTTGTGGTCACGACTGACGTTTTGCGCAACTATATAAGGGACTGATTTTCCAATAAATGTTAGTTGCGAGTGCGCCACTGTTTATGTCAACTTCTTCCCTGTCTTTTGTCGGCGCATGTCTACGACCTTCTTGTGGAGTTTATGTACTGAATCTAGAGGAAAAATTCCACCCCGTTCATGTGCAGTTGGAACACCTCAGACAGCGGGGCACAATTGTACAGAGCGGGACACTGTTAGCGCGAACAAGCGATCGCCGGTTTTTCCTGTTTTTCTATTTGAAACCAAGGAATGTCATCCAAGTTATTAATGCTACGGAAAGAGCTAATTTAGTTCTATAATGTAAGCGATAAAAGCTCGTGCTCGCTAATACTATTTAGAGGTAAAATGTGAAAATGCGCCGATGCCGTGTTCGTGCTAACAGTGTCGTGATGTGTACCTACCGCAGCTTTATTTCGCGAGAAAATGCGGCCTTTGGTCATTGTAGAAAACATCCTCAAGCTGAGTTCCCCAGAGTGACTCATGGGTTCCCCGAGACCATAATTTACCCTCAACGTCCTTGCAGCTAAGATGTTCCTACAGTCAGTTTGTAAGCGAGCTAGTGGAAGTTTACAGTGATGATTTTAACTCTAGGCTGGGGCAGAAGAAAGAACTTTTTTACAGTAGACTCCACTGTAAAAAATGCTTTCTCCTTCTGCCCTAGACTCGGAGTAAAATCATCATGGCGAAGACGTTCTTTCAGTTTTCTTTTAGCAGATCTAAACTAGGAGGGCCAGGAAGAAGGCCTAATTTGTTAAACATCTCTTGTCTCTTTCGCTTGATATACATATTTAGCAGATCTGAGCTTGATGCATAGCTATAAGCCATGCACTCCCCAATATGCGCACTATTAATGCGAAAGCATTAACTGTCCCATGGAGCGAGCCGACGTCATCAGCCGCGTCAAACGGCAGATAAATTCCCAAAGCCGCGATCTGAGGCATCCCAGCTTTGAAACCACGCAGAAAGCCACGCAAAACGGCAGTGATAGGAAGGCGCCATGCGTCAGTTTCAATTAGCGCCTCCCCATGGCGCTGCGTGTCCGCGAGGCAGCGGCTCCACTGCTTGACTGCCCAGGTCAGCGTGGCGAGGAGAGCATGCACGCTTGATTGTCGATGCAAGTACGCCGCAGATGAGATAAGGGAGCGGAGGAACGGCATGCACGCTTTCGCATTCGCAACTTCTGAGAAGTGCTTTGGTGTACCTCGAGCCTTTTGTTTGCAGGGTCTGTAGGCTTCTGCACCGCTGTATCGCACCAGGGCCAGGCGGGGTTTCTCGGCTATCGGTTGAGAGAAATAGGCGTTCCTCGAGATTGAAAAGTTTGCAATTCCCGGTACAACCAATGGGACGACTTGAGCGCATCAAAAAGGAATGTGCCTAACCTCTCTTCTGCTGTCCTTCATTCTTGTTCTACTCATTTTCCTTTTGGGACCACCCATGACGGCGCTTACTATTCGCCTACACTCCACTCCAGTGATGTGATTGCTGCGCCAATTGCGCCAAACTGCGCCAAGGGCCTAACCCTGCTACATCCTGTTACATTTTGCCAAAATATGGGTAATCTGCGCCAAGCCTGCGCCAAAGGACCAATTTTGGTCGCCTTTCAAAATCAAAGCTAAACTGAGTACCGTAATTGAGCATGCGTGAGCTAGGTGGCGCAAGCAGCCGCCCAACAGAAAGTAGCCTGCATCAATCGTCCATCCGGTCTTGTATGGTTTTTCCCACCGTCTCTCGTTCCACGCTCTCGTCGTCTCGTGGGCATCGTGGGTTTCGTCTCGTGTCTTTTTTTTTAAATTTTCAACGATAGACACGGGCGGGCGTGTGCGTACGCTCCGACGCAAGGGTGTTGGGTACCAGCCATGCCGTCGTGCTGTGAAACGAAACCACGTTTTTGTGCAGCGGGAGTTACTTTATGAGCTGAAGCTCTCGCTCCTGAAAGCAACGGCCGTGGGAAAACTATATTTGGTCCCTGCCTGCCAGTCACTGTGGCCGCAGGACGTCGGGTGTTGCCGTCCCCAGGTCGCTGCAGATATGGCGCTTTCTAAAATGAAACATAAGGACCGCCGCATGTTCATGAACATTCCTATTCTTGTTCAAGCCATACGCTACTACAAAAATCCCTCTTTAACTCAAAGACTGCTGTGTCAAAGTATTGATTACCTAGGTTTCTCTCGGTTGGCTTTCTTTCGAAAGGGACCCCGGCACGTGAAAAATCTGCCGCAAAAGAAAGTTGGAGAAGAGAAGTGAGCTAAAGCAAATAATGCAATGTCTGCACGCTGAACCCACACAACGCGCTTGTTTGTCTCGAGTTCAGCCGTTGCACAAAGCGCTTCAAAAACTTTTTGACCTTGGCTCGCAATCTCTTGCATCGACACGCTCAGGTTCTTTTTTTTCTATGTGTTTATTTCGTACTTCGCCTGCCAGCCTGGCAAGTGCACGTGCCACTGGACTGCTTTTTGTCGTATGCTGGACAGTTACATTTTGCATACAATTCTGGTAACCAGTTGGCGACGGAGCGGAGTGGCATGGTTTCCGTTTCAATCGAACAGCCATATCTGATCGCGCGACGAAGCACGTGCAACTGCGAGCCTGTCAAAGTTGCCCTCATCTGCATGCAAACATGAGTGCACGACAGAGGCACCAGCCGGGACGCTTGCAATTCATAGTTTTACGTTTGCTTACTTTTGACGAAAATCTGGCATGTCGGGAACCAGTAAAAGGGTGGAAAATCTGGCATGTCGGGAACCAGTAAAAGGGTGGCCAGTCGTTCTTCGGAATTGCTCGGCAACGCCCACAGCAATGTATGTGCACTTGTGGGATGTCTCAATGTCTCTTTGGAGGCATATAAAGTGGACATTCATTACTAGACGAAGGCAAAGCGAGGCTTGCAGCAGCCTTGCAGAAAGTTTCGAAAAGCACCCGCTAGTCGTAATGCACCTTAGTCTTGTGTACAACTTTGCATTGCACTGCAGTAGTTAGGTGTTTCATCAGCTGGAGACTGCTTCCGTTTATTATATGATATAACTAGTCAACCTAATGCTGTGATATTTACTACTAAGCTGGCCATTTTCAAAAATTGACCGCATCTCCACGTGGTGAATGATGTTGCTTGGGGCGAAGCTCTGGTGGTGCTTGTCTGCGTAGACGCCGAGCCGCAGCATGCCGAGCCTTTTCATTCACGTCAGTAGGAGAATGTGTGGTTTTCTTCTTTTTCTTTTTTTAAGCAGACAGATGGGATGGCATCTCAGAACCCCCTACTCTTTTTTTTCTTCTTTTTCTTTGAGCCTTTTCATTCATGTCAGTAGGAGAATGTGTGGTTTTCTTCTTTTTCTTTTTTTTAAGCAGACAGATGGGGTGGCATCTCAGAACCCCCTACTCTTTTTTTCTTCTTTTTCTTTGAGCCTTTTCATTCATGTCAGTAGGAGAATGTGTGGTTTTCTTCTTTTTCTTTTTTAAGCAGACAGATGGGATGGCATCTCAGAACCCCCTACTCTTTTTCTTCTTCTTTTTCTTTGAGCCTTTTCATTCATGTCAGTAGGAGAATGTGTGGTTTTTCTTCTTTTTCTTTTTTTAAGCAGACAGATGGGATGGCATCTCAGAACCCCCTACTCTTTTTTTTTTCTTCTTTTCTTTGAGCCTTTTGATTCATGTCAGTAGGAGAATGTGTGGTTTTCTTCTTTATCTTTTTTAAGCAGACAGATAGGGATGGCATCTCAGAACCCCCTACTCTTTTTTTTCTTCTTTTCTTTGAGCCTTTTCATTCATGTCAGTAGGAGAATGTGTGGTTTTCTTCTTTTTCTTTTTTTAAGCAGACAGATGGGGATGGCATCTCAGAACCCCCTACTCTTTTTTTTCTTCTTTTTCTTTGAGCCTTTTCATTCATGTCAGTAGGAGAATGTGTGGTTTTCTTCTTTTTCTTTTTTAAGCAGACAGATGGGATGGCATCTCAGAACCCCCTACTCTTTTTTTTCTTCTTTTTCTTTGAGCCTTTTCATTCATGTCAGTAGGAGAATGTGTGGTTTTTCTTTTTCTTTTTTTAAGCAGACAGATGGATGGCAGCTCAGAACCCCCTACTCTTTTTTTTCTTTCTTTTTCTTTGGAGCCTTTTGCATTCATGTCGGTAGAGAATGTGTGGTTTTCTTTCTTTTTCCTTTTTTTAGCAGACAGATGGGGTGGCATTCTTCAGAACCCCCTACTCCTTTTTTCTTCTTTTTCTTTGAGCCTTTTCATTCATGTCAGTAGGAAGAATGTGTGGTTTTCTTCTTTTTCTTTTTTTTAAGGCAGACAGATGGGATGGCATCTCCAGAACCCCCTACTCTTTTTGTTTTTTCTTTTTTCTTGAGCCTTTTCATTCATGTCAGTAGGAGAATGTGTGGTTTTCTCTTTTTCTTTTATTTAAGCAGACAGATGGGATGGCATCTCCGAACACTCCTACTCTTTTTTTTCTTCTTGTTCTTTTTTTCATAACTTTTTTAATCATTTTTTTCCAATTTTTTTTTGCCTACACGAGCACGTGAGCATGGGCTCACGTGCTCGTGAGCACGTGATCTCACGAGCAGAAGCACGAGCACCCGACGGCGGACAACGGACGACGGACGGACATGGCCAGCCCCTAAGGAGCTTCGCCCCTAATAAAGTTCAATATGTGCAGTTTGGTTCATATTTATCTATAACGGGTACATATATATGTATAATTTAACTGAAGCATTGCAAAATGTGTCATGTCATTGGCATTTCAGTTACATGTTGAAAGACTCCCAGGTGGTCAACTTGACCTTAATTTGTTTATTGCAGCGAGCAAAGTGCCCTTCGTTTGTCCAGCACTTAAAACAAATATTTTTATTTTTCTAAGAATATCTGCTCCAAAAGCTACGTTTACTGCTCTAAAACTGTTTCGGCTGCTCCAAAGCACACTTTTTCTGCTCCAAAACACTGTTTTGGCTGCTCCGAAAGGTGCTCCAAAACGACTTAGGCCAATCACATCACTGGAACAGTGATTTGATTGCTGCGCCATTTGCTCCATTCTGCGCAAAAGGGCTTACCCACTGGCCGTACTCAGAATTTTGCAAATATCCCTTATGTTGGTAGTCTGCTCTGGCAGCTAAGTTAGCTTTGTTCAGTGCACTTCTCACCACGCTCTTGTGTACCGCAGTGAAGGGACAACCGCGAAACATAGCGATTTTGCTTATATTGCTTTGCCGTAGTGCACTCGCATGCTGAAGGGAAAGCACTATCGCAAAGTGGGTCATTACGCACGCGGGTGTTGGTCATATTAGAAAAAATGAACTTGGTGAGCGTTAATGTACGGCTCTTAAATGCAGTAAAAATTTCGGAATAAAACTGGGGCTATTATTTATGATAGACTACAATAATTTGGCTATATCTTTTTCAAATTCGAGATTTAGCGAGGGTACTCCCAAGATATTGTATATAAACTGTACTATAGTTTTTTTTTTTTTTAACTCGTTCATTTGTCCCCTTTAATAATAATAATAATAATAATTCTTTCTGTTCGAAGCTAGGGACAATCGAATAAATTGTAAGTAAATTATGCAAAGCAGCGGAAGGATGCTTGGGAATAACTTTAACGAGTTTCGCTGGATTGTTTTAAAAAGGCATACTTATCATTCACATACCAATCTTTGTTATCACAAAGTTCTGCATACGAAATGTCAGTGATATTCATAATTCAACGACAAAAGCTTTTCCTTAATCTGAATTTTGATTCAAGAATTTTAGTTTTATTACAACCATTATGACTTAAATGAAAGATCAGTTTGTGTGCTCAAGATTATTCTAACATTATTTTGGTGGAATATACTATTTGGTTTACATTTTTGTCTATACCTAAGATAGCCATTCACAGCAGTTCATACTGTACTTCATCATTCAGCATCTTGTTGCCATGCCTAGTGCTTCTAAGTGCAACTGATCACCTAGCTCTGTGTTTGAAGGATTCACACCTGCCATGCGGTTTGATTAGAACAAAAAGGTTGCGCGGAAGTGCGAAGGCAAAGTAGGCACGTTTTTGGTGGATAGGGCAACACATGACGCTTCACACTATTTGCGGTGGTACGAATAAAAATGAAGTGTGTTCTTTTTTGCTGCTCTAAAAGCTGTTCCAAAAGGGCCCATTGCATCACTGTGGGGACCGCTTTGGATGCGTGGGCGGTGGAAGACGCTAAACTCCAGACACATTCCAGGCATTGTTCATTGGCACACAGTGTATCGTCGCACGACTCCACGTGGCATCACCTCGCTTCAAGGTCGACGTGGCTGTTGCCTTGCTTCTCGGGAAGCCCCAGATTGAGACTTGGCATCTGCCACCGTTTTGCCACGGGCAAAATGGCGGCAGATGTCCCAGGGTGGGCCACCGTCTCGGTGCCTGGAGCTCACTGGTGTGCGTGTCCTGCAGGGACCCCCTGCAGAGCCAGGCATCGCTGCTGCAGCTGCTCGTGGAGCAGGCTCCGCAGGTGGGGGTGGTGCCGCCCACGCTTCGGAGCACCACGCACGCGGAAGTTGCGGGGGCCCTGCCCAGGCAGAGGAGGAGGACTGCAGGTGAGCACGGCCGCGGCAACACTCTTGGATCTATCGGTTGACGGGCTCCACGGATGAGTGTCGTTTGAAAACAGTCGTCCGTTGCCCCCAAGCGGGCGGATAGTGATCCGGTAGCTACACTACCAGGGGCAACGGACAACCGTTTCTGAGCTACACTTTTTTGCGCGAACTTTACGTTAATCACAAAAACCCCCAAAAAGATACGATGGGATAAAAAGTGCACGAAAAACCAGGGCACATACGACAGACGAGCGCTTTGTCTGTCGTGCAACAAACAAGCGACAAAATGCTTGTTTCTCGTCTGTCTCTTTTTGGTCCGGTTTTTGTGCAGTTTTTATTTGATGGTGAACCACTAGCAACTAGCCCTGCTTTCAGCCCCGCAAAAAAGTTTTCTACCACTGGCAATGTGCATCGTCCACTGCTTGGGTCGCTTCTGGCCATGGGCAGGCTGACAGCGTAGCTAGGAAATGCGGCTATTCCTCCCGGCAGGTAGAGGGATTTTCTATTCACGCGACCGGCCCGGAGGGTGTACCTAACATTCCGGCCGATTACGCTCGGCAGACATAAGTCTGTTGTTTTCTTTAATACTGGTTTAACCCGCTTTCACTCAAATAACTTCACATGCCGCTTCTAAGGTACAAATGCGGTTGATTTTTCACCTACTTCACGAGCCCGTTGATCCTTTTTCTGCGCGCAAATGCAGACTCGAATAATCGAAGGGACGACACTCTTATGGCAGCCCTTCAATGTCTGTCTCGGAGTAACTATTTTGTGCTGCATAGTCGAGGCTGGTGCAGTTACCACGGCGCTCCAAGTTTGTTATCTTCGGCCGAGACGCCGGGCACTCCCAGCTGCGGAGTAATTTTCCACCGTCCAAATTTCCACGCGAGACAGACTTATAATTGACTTATCAAAATGTGAATCGCAACAATCTCTAAAGCACCAACATCGACCCTCCATTGTGCGGCGAGCGAACGAGAGGTGTTCGCCGACTGTAAATTTGCCCTAAATCTGGCGACGCGTCGCTTGGAGGAGGCTCTCGTAGCGGCTGCGTCGCTCTCGTAGGAGCAGCAGCTTTGTCGTAGGAAGCTGGATTGTTCTCGTCCAATATCCAAGTTGCTTCCCTCGGCCATCGAACTCCGTTGGACTTGGAGTTACTTTTCAATGAACAATTTAATACTTCCGTAGCGAAAAAAAATACATAAGCAAAATAATACTGCAAAAGGCAACTTCCCCTGTACCGGGCTCGATTAGCTCTCTAGCTCCACCACAAACAGGTCACTTCCAGCATTCCCACGAAAAATCGCTCGTTGGCCCATCCCCATTCGGTGGACCGGCGAATCCTCGACACGTCATCAGACAGGCATTTTCCACTGGCCAAAAGGCCACAACCAGTCGGCTCTCTTTCTCACCATAGGGCAATTGCTTACATTCCCGCGTGAGACACCGCAATCTGCGTGAATCTCGCGGCCAAAGGTCTGGCGGTCTCGGATGCGAGCAAACTTTTCCTAGAACTTGCAAAACGGACAGCTGATCGCGGCGTGGATTGCACCGACTGGGCTACCCCATCATTCAATCCGCCGGACGTGGTTTGCTGTTACCGTGACCTGTAGCATGCAGGCGAGAGACTATGCCGACCTCGGCCAGAATCACCGCATTATCCCATCCCAAAACGCACGTTCCGAATTTTCTCGGCTGAAGGCGCACATTCCGAACCTCGCGTTGTGAAGTATGCCTGCCTCTCGAGGTCGCCCACCGTGGGAAGTCATTACGCCGTTGCATTCCTACCAACTCCTGTGGTGCTAACGACCCACCCACGGAGCTTTCGTCTATGCTTACACTTCGAGCACTTTCCCACATCTGTCCGGCACAAAGAAAGGGGCGCATTTTTTTGTACGGCTCAATTGATTTTGCTTAGATTGTGCCATCGCGGGTAGAGTCGAAGATCACCTTCCCTCGACTGCATATTATCGCTCCAAGGAGGAACAATTTGGGGCTTGGATTGAGCAAGATTGGGAACCTTGGATCCCAACGAAGACTGGCACGTCGGTTGAACGAATGCCGAGATGGCAGAAAAAAGTTGGCGACTGCCCATGAAAATACTTCTTTTAATATATACTACTCACGTTCGCGCGGGTCCTTTCAAATAAGGACAGGACGAGCGGGTTGGTAGGGATAATTAAACTTGAGGAAGAAAACGAGAAGGGACGGACAAACACACAAGTTTGTGTTTGTCCGTCCCTTCTCGTTCTCTTCCTGAAGTTCAATTATCCTTTCAAATGTGCTGACGTACCTCCTCGTAAAATAAGCGTGCGCATTGCCCCAACGGAGCATTGAAAAAAGAACTGGTCTTGGAGCGGAGTGTCGCATACTCAATCAATGGCGCAAGCGAAAACAAAAGTGGGCACGCAGCGTGCGTCGTTGTCGTCGTCGTCGTATTTGCCGTGTTGCGCATTCTCAGTTTTGCAATTAAATAATTTCTTAGTGTGCAACCTTGTGTGTAGATGGCGCCACATGAGTACATTGCTGCGTACAAGTTTTTTATGCAGCCAGCAATGTAGTCGCATGGCACCATCTAGACATAAGGATGCAGACTAACCAATTATTTAGGTCCAAAAACGAAAAAGTGCAGCGAAGGTGGTGAGGTGGTGGTTTCAACTTTTGCTACTCCTGCAGTATCTCTGTTCTCTACGCGTTTAAGCGACAATTGACTTAAAATTGATTATGTTTCACTGAAAAAGTTCGTAAAACCGGTAATCTTTCTTTGTGGGGCCACGCAATTGCTTCGTTAAACAGAACTATTAGTTGAACAGGAATTCAATGTAATACCTAAAGAAACCGATTGAACAGATAGGAGGTTGGCCGGGACTTTATTTCACTTCGTTAAGGGGGGACACGGTGCAAGAAATCGCGATTTTTCTCAAAAAAGTCACTTTTGAGATTATTGTTGTTTTGGTTTCCTCAACTAATAAAGAACCTACCAGGAAAATATTATTCACGTATCTGTAGTATGAAAGCCACAATTCGTGTTTATTGACGCGCTCGCGGCATCCGCGCGACGTTTCGAGCTCTGAGAAAACGCCCACGACCGCCGTTTTGTACACGCGATCCTGAAGCGCTCGATAGGCCTAGCGCCGAGCGCGTACCCTCGTTGGAACCGTCATTCTTTTCTCTTTCGATTACGCGCAGACGCTTCTATCGAGAGTAGTACAGGCCGTGTGCAGAGCCCGCCAAAGAAGAAGCCAAAATTTAAAATTGGCAAGCTCCGATTGGTTGAAGAAACGAAACTAACGCTGTGGTTGGCGGAAACAGAGCACGTGACCTTTTGAACACCCTTTCGCGCCGCGCCTGCGAGGTCTTCCGCCGCCATGTTTGTTAGTCCTCGTCCGATTTTCGTCAACGCTGGTACTGCATTCCGATCTCTTCTCCGCCCTTCCTGTATATTCATCGCCTCCACCGAGCTACTTTTCTTCGGAAAAATGCCTGCTGTGAAGCATACGACGACGACAGCCTTTGGGAAGCGGCGGCGATACGGAAAACCGAGGGGCAGCAATGCGCGGCCGCTTGCGTTCGAGCCTTCGGCCGAGTGCTCGCCTACTTCGGACCCACCTCGAGCGGTCAACGCAGTTCCACCGGCTTTTGACTCTTCAAGATCGGAAGGGTCAAGTGTTCCGACGGCGGACAACGGAGATGACCTGACCGCCTTCGAACGGAAGGCCGCGCTACTTCAGCTGTGTGACGACGCAGCAGACGCACCCGAAAGTGGACTTTCCGACGCCCCCGATGAACCACACCTGTTGAGTGGCTACCGTTTCATCAATGTGACTGCTGTCGAAGCATTGATAGCTCCGCTCTTGTGCCCGATGTGCTACGAACGATCGCTGATTTTGAAAGAGACCGGGACCGGCGCAAGCCTTCAATTTGTTGTCGTATGCGGTGACTGCGGAGACGTGAAAGCGGCACATTCGCCCGTCTTGGGTACGAGTCGTCAGCCCGAATTGCCCGTGCGCCTTGCAGTTGCAAGCCGAAGTTGTGGAATCAACTTCACAAAGCTCAGCAACTTCTTCGGCGCCATGGACGCTCCACCTCCCATGCACCTGAAGACGCACCAAGCCATTAGTGAAAAGTTACACCGCGCCGCAATGGATACCGCAGGGGACGTGATGCGTGAAGCTGCCCAGGCCGTTCGGACGAAGAATGCTGCATGTGACAGCAGCGAGCTTCTCGACGTTAGTGTCAGTTTCGACGGCACCTGGCACAAGCGAGGCCACACTTCCCACTTTGGACTCGGAGCAGTGATCGAACTTGACTCGGGTCTTGTGCTCGATTTTTCGGTCCAGAGCAACTACTGTCATGCTTGTAGCATGGGACCGAAAGACCGAGAAGCTAGGTACCAAGAGTGGATGCAGAGCCACAAGGAGGTATGCCAGAAAAATTTTAATGGCTCTTCCAATGCCATGGAAGTGGAAGCAGCCGGAGTCTTGTTCAGCCGGTCCAAGGAGCTGCACAAGATGCAGTACACTACTGTGCTCAGCGATGGAGACAGCAAGTCGTTCCTGCACGTCTCGAAGCTGAACCTGTACGACAAGGGAATTGTGAAGGAAGACTGTGTGAACCACGTGGCCAAGCGTGTTTTCGCTGGATTGAGAAGATCAAAAAGACAAAAAGGGGCCTGGGAGGCAAGGGGAAAATCACCAAGGTGGTTACGAAGAAGCTGACTGCGTACTACGCTGCTGCTTTGAAGGACAATGCTCCTAACGTGAAGAAGATGCAGAAGGCAGTGTTTGCCAGCCTGCTCCATTCTTTTTCCACGGATGCTGAACCTCTACACATTGGCTGCCCACGTGGTGAAGACTCCTGGTGCCATTACAACAGGCACCTGGCCCTGGTCGACGCTGGCAAGCCGTCAGTGGCTCGAGCCCACCGCCCAGCATTTAGCAGGGAGATTGCCAAGGAGCTGGTACCTCTGTACAACCGACTGGCCGATGCAGACCTCCTTGCACGCTGTTCAAGGATGCAGACCCAGAATGCCAACGAATCTTTGAACGCATTGGTCTGGAAAAGGTGCCCCAAAACTGAGTTCGCCTCATTGAAGACGGTGGAGACTGCAGCTGCCCTGGCTGTTGTTGACTTCAATGTCGGCCCAAAGGGTATTCAGAGAGTGCTCGAGAAACTCGGTGTAGCCTGTGGCGCGCACACAACCAAGCATGTAGAGCAGGCCACAAAAGCTTGTGTTTCACGGGCTCGTGCAAGGTCACTTGACAGTGCAAAAGCGGCCAAGAAAGTCCGACAACTGCAAGCTGTTGCTGCCGAACAAAGGAGAATTGAAGAGGAAGGGCCCATGTACGCTCCTGGAGGATTTTTTTGAGTGAATGTGCTTGTAAAATAAAAGAAAACTTTTTAAACTTCAAGCTCGTTTTTCTCATTTTCTGTTTTTCCATCAGACGGGCATCTTAGGAAACCTATCGTTTTCTTATTACACAGTGGGGGATTATTCTTAGGTGGTTTTCTGGGATAGAATTTTGTGAGGAAGCCGACTGGCTAGTTTTTATTTTCAATTTAAAATTCTTTTATGCTCAAAAAACTACATTTGTAAAAAAGTAATGAAAAAAGTTTACTCTGGCTTAACTCAACAACAAAAATATAACAACAACACAGACGTTTCGCCACCTATCCGGGTGGCATCATCAGTATGAACTGGCCCGGTGGTGGGGAGAGTCAAACCAGTCGACTCTAATCTTCAGGGGAGGGCATAATTTTCATTATGCCAGGGGAGGGCATAATTTTCATTATGCCCTCCCCTGGCTTTTGGAACATCTTTGCATTTGTAAAAAAGTGGAGAAATGAAAAAAAATGTTGAATGTTCTTATGGAGTTATACCTATAAAAAACAATACGATATAGCAAAATAACTAGCTGGTCGGCTACTATGGGTATTCCTATGACTATATAACACGTAAAAATAATTAATTTCAATTTTATTTTAAAACGATAGGTTTCCTAAGCGAACATACTAACTCCCATACTGTGACGTTCGTAACAAGTTTCAAAATTGACGTAGGACAATAAAATTTGGAAGAGATGATCTTCTCACAGATATAAACATCCACTGCAAATTTTATTAAAATCAAGCAAGCGGTACAGAAGTTGACTTTTTTGGGTAGTGTCCCCCCTTAAAGGGGCATTTTCGTAGCGAAGGTGCTCATTATACAGTCGCTGACCGATTTTTCGAGTGCCCATAATTCGGACTTGTTCGATATTTTGGACCTGAAGGAGGAACCGTGACCTACCTGATAGAAATTGTGCATGTTCAGGACCGGTGTTTTGGACAAAATCGTATTGAGTGATCGGCAGGAAACACCACAGAGAAGCCGCCATTTTAGATTTTATGTTGGCTGCACAGGGATCAGCTTGGTTTGGCAGCGCTACGTGAGTACTGCTAAGTCCTACCGCTAGGTGATGCTATGCGGCTGTTTTTTCTCTAGCTGCGCGTCATTATCATCATTATTGTTAGCAATTTACTTTGTTTATTTGCCATTGCACTCGTGAACTTGCGCCTCTCATCTCGTCTTGGTGAATCATGTTTTCGGACCACGCTTGCTGCCCTCATCTGTTCTCCCGCCGCCGCGAAGTGTCGCTAAGAAGCGCAAAAAGTACTGTATTTGCACAAAAATAAGGGGACCACGAATATAAGGCGAGGGCAGGTTTTGATAACCTCGGAAAGAAAAAAAAATACTACCGTATTTACTCGCAGAATGAACGCACTTTTTTTCCCGAAAAATCAATGCAAAGTTAGGGGGGGCGTTCATTACGCGAAGTAAAATTTTTGCGTCCGTATTTACTCCCATAATGAACGGTACTTTTATCCCGAAAAATCGACTTAACTTCTTATCTCTGTGCGCGTGGCGCCGCGCGACTCCAAAACCAAACTGCGATGCGCAAAAAAAAAAAGAAAAATGCTTCTCTCCATGTTTTTTTTTTCTTCTTGCTTCTGTGTTGTTGTTTTTTTTTCCGCCTTTCGCAAGTTGTTTTGTTTGCCCACGCTGCCCATGCATTCGCGACCTCGGTGTGCCAGGATAGAAAAGTGCGTTCATTTCGAGGGCTTCACGCTTCTCTTTCCAATGTGCGAGGAGGAGGCGAGGGCAGGATGCCTTCATTATGTGCGCTTTGCTTAGGCAAGGGCTTCTCCGTTTTTCGTTTTCTATCTTCTTGCGGGCGACGCGCAACCCCGGAACCAGACTGCGCTGTGCAAAAAGAAAAAAAGAAAAGAAAAAAAAAAGCTCCTCTTATGTCTTTTTCTTTTCTCCTGGTTCTGTGGATTTTTGTTTTTTGCCGCCTTTCGCAAGTTGTTTTGTTTCGCTTTGCTTGGGCGAGGGCTTCTCGGCTTCTCTTTCTTATCTCCTTGCGCGCGACCCAAAGTCCAGACTGCGCTGTGCAAGAAGAAAAAAAAAAAGCTCCTCTCCATTTTTTTTTTCTTGCTTCCGTTGGATCTTTTTTTATTTTTTTTAACGCCTTTTGCAAGGCGTTTTGTTCGCTGACTCTGCCCATGCATTCGCGACCTGGCTGCACCAGGATAGAAAAGTGCCTTCATTTCGCACGCGTGGGGGGGAGGGGGTCAAAATTTTGACGCCCGAGTTGGGGGTGCGTTTAATACGCGAGTGAAAAAAAAAAGTCGAAATTTTGAGAGCCGACTTGGGGGGTGCGTTCATTAGGCGAGTGCGTTCATTGTGCGAGTAAATACGGTATTACTACTCCAGGGTGATACAAGGAGACGCCAGGCTCTTTAAATCGACCAGAAAATTTGGTTTCTTAACCTATCGCGCTACGACTTTGTGCAGCGTTGCCCACAGATGGTGCATTTTTTTTTTGTAAAATTAGCAAAGAGCGAACTTACCTGAGGAAAAAGTAAAGAAAGAAAAAGGCTTAGCTCCTATGGAAACGCAGAGACGCCACCGGTCTGCAAACAACACGGCGCCGTTTCGCACGGGAGACAAGAGATGGCGCAACGAACGCCGCCAACGAACGAGCATACGCCTCACCCAGCGCAGGATGGCAGGCGAGCTCGGAGGCCGTCGCCTGAACTCCGTTCGGAAGCGTCGGCGGACTTTTTTCGTCCTATGGCACTCTCCGTACCAAAGTACGACCTTAGCTCGTTCGCTGGGAGTTAAACGCACCATACCGATGTCAAACGTAAGAAAACAGCGCGAATAACAGTCGCAGAACCAAAGACAGACACGGTAGTAAAGACGAACTGCAAAGCAGACGACATCAGTACCCCGAAAAAAAAGAAAACAGTCAAAATAACCAGACAAACCATTTTTTTAATCGATTATGGGTCCATTTAATGTGTTTTATTAGTAAGGATGATAAAATAATCCATTGCCAACTGATATCAGAAAAGCTCTCGCCGCTTTTGAGTCGAAAAGATTGTCTGCTAAAGGGCCGGCTCTCGGCGTCGTCCGCTCGTTCGTTGGCGGTAGTTGGCGTCGCGACCGCTTGCGCCATCTCTTGTCTCCCGCGCGAAACGGCGCCGTGTTGTTTGCAGACCGGTGGCGTCGCTGCGTTTCCATAGGAGCTAAGCCTTTTTCTTTTTTTACTTTTTCCTCAGGTAAGTTCGCTCTTTGCAAATTTTACAAAAACAATACACCATCTGTGGGCAACGCTGCACAAAGTCGTAGCGCGATAGGTTAAGAAACCGAATTTTCCGGTCGATTTAAAGAGCCTGGCGTCTCCTTGTATCACCCTGTATAATGCGAGCCCGAAGCTGCATAAATTTTCCGCACTCGGGGGCATAGCAGAAGTGCAAAGGCAATGGAAATAGAAGAAATATCAGTTTATGTTTTGACTGCACTCGTCCCCGCTGCTCAGGTCCTTTCATTTACAATCCACTTGGCAACTACGCAGATATGCAGCAGCACGGTGCCCTTTGTCTGGTAGTTCCTTTTTCTTTGGTGTGAGCTCCTCGGCATCCCACAAGCAAACCAAGGCACCAAGCAGAAGCATTAGGACACCAATACCAGACCACTCTGGAGCTGAAACTAAAAAATGCGCAGGCAGAAAAAAAGACTGCTGGACCCGTCACACGATCCCACTCATTCTTGTTCTGGTCCCTCCGCATAAACAAACACCTGGCGCTGTATGATTGCGTAAGCACGGTCAATGGTCTTGGCTTGGATTGGCTTGGCTTGACTTGATTTGATTTGACTTGGCCTGGCTTGACCTGGCTCAAATCGGCCAGTGGCTGTATTCTCGCATTTTCGCTGCATTTCTGCAGCTTGCTATTCGGCGTGCGTTGTACAAACACAAAAGCGATAAAAAATGCTTTTTAGATTTTCTGTTCCTCCATTCACGTGGCCCAATAGCTAATGAATTCCCTCCCACACCCCCACTTCTTTGCCCACCCAATCTCCAGTGCATTGATCCAGAGGGATGGCTTTTTCGCGCGCCTCGTGACTGAACTCAATTTTGAATATAACGCAGGGTGCTTTTTGGAGCGCGTAATTTTGAAAAAAAAAACTCGTTATATTTGTGCAAATACGGTACTCGACCATAACGCTAAAAAAGAAGGGATTCTCAAGCTAATAGAAAGTGGCCGAAAGCAAGCAGAGGCATAGCCTGAACCGAGGCACTATTCACAGCTTTTTTAAGCCCGCTTAGACGTAATAAAGGCAAATTTTTTTGATCTGCCAATGTTTCAGACTGTTCTTTTATTCTGACGTTTGTTTGGTCCCTGCGAAATCCAAAAAAATTGGTCGGCGACTGTAAAGGCAGTTGACTGTGATTGATGTTTGATACCGATTATAATAGAGAAATCGGTCATGCGTGAATGTAATTTTTGTCTTTTTAAATGCTTAGATACGGTCATAACATTGAGTTATGACCGTAAATAAGACTATCGCAAAAAGTAGTTTAGTGCGGTAGCGTTGACTAATGGGCTAGTTGGTAGTTCATTTTCACAGGTAACAAACAGCGCAGGAACACGGACAGAGTAGAAGACGAAGACAAACGGGACGCTGCCTCAATGAGCAATTAAGAGAGCACCGGTACAATGTGTCGCAGGTTGTGTCGGGGCATCTTGGCACGCACTGCCGCGACTGCGGATGTACTCCAGCCTTTGAAAGATCCACAGTCATCGGTAGACAAAAGGACAAGCTCACGCGCGAGATTATAGAAGCGCGCTCTATCGGACGAGCGGGGCCAGAACGTGTTAGTGTCCCGTCACTTGACTCGTTAGTAAAAGAGTGCTCGTTTCTTAGTAGATCGGAGAGCAGCAGTGCACGCAGGTGACTCTAGGAACACGTGTCGTCCTTCTTAAAGGGCAACTCCGCTTCATTTTTGGTTTTGAAAAAACAATGCAGTTCTCTTCAGTATCGCCTAGGAAGACCACACGTCAAATATTACGACGCAGTTCTGTCATAATGTTTCTTAAACGGTCCGGCGAACTTTGCAACTCGTCAAGTTGCCGAAATCGGCTCACTCGAGCGGGCGAATTCAGGCGCAACCAGCAGCGCAGTCAAGGCTACGGCATGGGCAGAGCCAACATTGAGCTAAACATCATCATCATGGCCCCCTTTTGCTTGTTTTTACTTCTCCGGGCGAGAGTAGCGCATGACGTCAGCAGTGTCGCCTCTCAGCTCCCAGCGGTGTCCACGTGATTGGCGTAACGCGCCTGTGCAGAGCGCTCCCTGGGAGCCGTCCGGCCGCCCGCCGTGGTCCCGCCGTTACCGCCGTCTTCCGCGTCACAACCACCGTCGTTGTCGCATCGTTTGTGATTATTGTATCTCGGAGTTTCGTCCACACTACGGACACCACGTGCGCAGACTTATGCCGCAGTTGTGCAGACGTCGTCGAATGCCGTAGACACCAAAACATGGCGAAGAGTGCGGTGCAGACGACCCTCGCGCCTGCCGCACGCCCGCTTTAACTCCGCCCGCCGTTGGGCCGAGGATCACGTGACATCTCGTACCACGTGATGGCCATGTACTTGGCGGCCCGAGGCCAATGTTGCCGGACGGAGCCGAAGTTTCGGTTTCCGCTCATGTTTAAAATTAGATTTAAAAATATATACCCCATTTTTCGCGAAGCAAATGACGTAGTGTCTTTTACTAAAGCTTTTTAATTCGAAATCACTCATTATCCCGAAATATTGGGAGAATTGAGCGGAGTTGCCCTGTAAGTGTTGTTTCTCTTTGCTTTTGGTTCGGGCAAAATTTTATTTTTTTTGCGTCATCAAATTCATTAAGGCCCGTTCACACTCTTGTGACCTCTTAAACCTTGGTCCTTTAAAACCTCTTACAACGAGAGGACACAGTGGCGCCATCTATTGGGTTGCAGTGTAAACTTGGCAGTCCGGCATATTTTATATTTCTCCCGCGCATTATCCTTTCTTTCTTGGCTCGAAAAACTTTTGTAAGGGTTATAAACGAGCCTTTCTTATAGGTATTATGCACATTTGACCTCGGAAATCCCGCATAACCTTCGCTCTTGTGAAATGCAGTTCCAGGGTCACCAGATAGATTGCACCAGAATGCCAGTGTGTTCCCTCGTCCTAAGAAATTTTAAGAAGTTTTAACAGATCTCGTCTCTCTTGGTCGTACTCGGTCGCAAGAGTGTGAACGGGCCTTTAGAGCTCGGTTGTAAGTCAGCGCCGTGTTTGTCTTCCGTCTTCTGCTCTCGTCCGTGTTCCTGTGCCGTTAGTTACCCGTTAAATTAGTTTAGTGCGGCCGTTTAAGGTGAAACGAAGTATGGGAACCCGGACTGAGAAGCCACGCTCCGCAGGACCTTAATGTGGAGTCTCGCGAAGTTTGTTTGGACGACTGCTCTCTCCCGAAGCAGCGGCGTTGCTGTGCAACCTGCGCAACCTGGTGCCTCTGCGCCGAGGCAGCGTGGCGGAGGGCGCCGCGCCCGGCTCCTGCACCCCGGTCTTGCGTGACCCCGTGGGGAGCCCCGACACCCCCCTGGAGCTGGTGTCCCTGGAGTACTCGCCGCGCGCCCCGCCCCTGCTCAAGCGGAGGACCGCCATGCAGCAGGACCCGCCAGGGCTGACCCCCTGCAAGAGGTGCCTAGACCCACTCAATAGGCTACACTGCATGGGACGCCTCTTCTGTTTGGTATTATTTGTTGTAGCGTTAGCTACACTGGCCGAAGTTGAGCAATTTCGCGTGGCTTCTGGAGAGCCGTGCTGCGCATGCGCGAGGAGCAGTGACATCACACGACGCACAGCTGGCGCATGTGTCGCTGAAAAAAAAAAGTGTCGTCCAGAACGCGATTCGAACCGCCGACCCCCAGCTCCTGAAGCCGGCGCTGTACCCGCAGCGCCACGAGGCACTTCCGGAATGAACAATCCATTGGACATCTGTATCGGTTGCTGTTGCCCCGTCACCGTAGTGCAGTTTCTAAAGTGAGGGGCCCCATCACCGTTGTCAGTTCCTATAGGAAGTATTCACTGGCGGCCATAGCTGTGTGCGCGACTGCTGAGCGCATGCTGATGGCGAGCTTCCACAGTTATTTTGTAACGTGCATTCCGCACCCTCAAGATTGCCGGTCTTAGCAGCCTATTAATGTGGGCTCGTTCGGAGCATGCGCTCTAAACAGCACCCACAAATATGGCGCCCAGTGAATACTCCTTATACATATAGCGGGGTGTTTGCCAGTGTGGTATAGCCATGGAGAAGGAGAGCGAAATTGCTGCTCAGCGGCACAGAAGAGCGGAAAAGCTTAACTCATCGGATCCCGAAGTAGTTGCCTGGCAATTAGCGGTTGAGCGTAGGAAGAACGAACAGAAGGCTAAACGTGCTGCGGAGACACCGGAGCAAAGGGAGGAACGTCTAGCAAAGCGGTGTCGCCAGGAGGCTGAGCGACGTGCCCGACCATCTCAGCAGCCAGGAAAGCTAAGAATAACCAGCTGAACCTTAGCTCACGCTACGTATATCCTGGCATAGCCGAGCTAAGCTACTGCAATTTTTTATTTATCGATACCCTTAACCCAAGTCGTCGCGAGAGTGATGGTTATACAGTATTATACGAAGCACCGGAGTACAAATAAATAAGTGTTTCTAATAAAAACCACGTTGGATTAACCTGAGACTGGGGTAGAGAAGAAACGTCAAAACGTAGGAGAGACAGAAAATAGACAGGACGACATCTCGGGTTAATTCAACATGGTTAATATTCACCAGCTCGCCTGCACCCTTACAATACGTTGCTAATAAAATCGCGGACAATACGATTGATTCTAGTAAAGTCGCGCCGCCAAACATCAAAAGCCAACGACGGTAAAGATAAATTGAAACTCGTATAAATTCTTAACGAGAAATACCAATAAAAGAATTATTGCGCGCGCAAAAGTATCCTTGGGTAATAAAGCGACAATTTAGTACAACATATATTAAAAAACACTTCAGTTTGGTCCTAAACAATAGGAGGCTAAAAATTTAATGCCTAGTAATATGCCGACATCGGCATAAATAATAGCTGCGTTCGATTTATCTGCACCTCTTGCACCGGTGCAGAAAAGTGTAGGCCAGTGTTCTTCCGGTATGTGTATTGAGATATGACCTGAAGTACACCGCCCTACACTTCTTAACAGCGCTGCAGGAGGTGCAGGTAAATTGAACGAAGCTAGTGTTTCGTTCAACAGATTTATAAAACCGTGGACGATTCCACAATTGAGTACGGTCTGAGGGAGGTCGTTCCACTCCACGGAAGTCCCGGAAAATATGAGTACGGAACGGGCTTGGCGTAAACGCTAGTCTGCCCTTTCTACCCGCTCTGTGTGGCCTTTCTCTAGAGTTCCGGACCGACGGGGAAACGCGACCATCCTATGCCGTCAATTCATCGAAAGGGGTCCCAAACAGCAACATACAATGTTGCAGTGGTCGGCGTGTCATACTCTCGCAATCCCGGCAGGTGGCGGTGGAAATGCTGCCGAAAAAGGGAGCGGACACTGGGGTCGTTGCAGCGTCTCTCGTCTGCGTCGGTTCGCGTCGACGACTGCGGAGCGACCCTCAGAGGGGCGGGCGTCTGCTGCATTCGCTGCTGCGCAACCGACGGCATTGCGGCGGGCAACGCTTTAACGACGTCGTCGTACGGAGGTGTCGAGGGACCGCTCTTGAGGAAGCACTCGGGTCGGAGACACGCTCGAGGCACCCTGGTTACGCCGGAGTTTTTTTTTATTAGGCTACCGTTCACGAAACTTCTCCGTAACACCGTGGGAGAGCTTGGTACGCGACCATGCGCTGCGTTAGCGTCGACAGTTGGGCACAGAGTTACTAATCTAACTTGCACCACTGGGAGTCTGGCAGCTAGAAACCGCCGGAATTTCGAAGCCGTGCCGAGGGCGCCACCGATAGAATGCGGTGTTGCACTGACTGCGTTTCTCGTTAAAGTACCATATTTCCTCGCATAATGAACACACTTTTTTTCCCCCGAAAAATCGACACATATTTGGGGGCTGCATTCATTACGCGGGGTAAAACTTTTGCATTTACACACTTCGTGCAAATGTCATTTTAGCTGCCAATATGACACGGCAGGGTACTGTGCCACGTCTCCACTGACGGAGGCGCACCCGCGGCTAGTCGTGGGAGTGCCACAGTAGTCATGCTCTATAAATTGCTAAACTTTTTTAGGGCTCTTTCGGCGTGCCTTTTGCCAAAGGAAAAGCGCATGTACGAAACTCGCTGATCACAGAGAGCAACGCGACCGTTCTTAGGCCTAACCAGTTTCACGATTGCACTGTCCAAAATCGGAGGACGGCGTGTCTGTCAACATCGATGCATCCAATGGTTGAAGCATGTCCGGCGCTGTGCAATTCCTCGACCCCAGCTTTGTTGGGTGTGCAGGCAGCTTGATTTTACTGTTGATCATTTTTGCGACTAGCATTTGCAGCCATTATGTGCATGGGTACTGCTATGCTTGGCTTGGCTCCGCTTGGCCTGGCCGCTTGGCGGCAAAAGAAAATTTACTTGGTGGCTAGAGTTGGATGCAATTCGAGGCTCACGGAGGTTAAAATTGGAAATGTGTTTGTTACGCGAGGGGAAAAAAAAAGAAATTAAAAATAATGACGTCCAATGGGAATGCTGCATTTATTATGCGAGTGTGTTCATTATGCTAGTAAATACGGTAAGAGTCTTTGGCTCTGTATGCTGGGTCAACTGATCAAACTTCTCTTTTTGCAATGTTTCCGAAAATATCATTCTTCATTCCTCCGCTTGCCTCAAAACAAATCCTCAACTCCGCTATCGCCGTCATGCTTCAGCGCCGCGAGTAGCGCTATCAAGGGGAGGCACTGCAAACCCGTACCCTCAATTGCGTGGCTCTTCGCTCGCAAAAACATGGTTTTGTTTGTAAAAAAACGGACTAAGCTGATTTCTAAGGGTGCTATTAGAGACCAATAAAGAATGACTGGTGCCTGATTAAAGTGATCAGTTGCAGACATAAAAGAATGTTGGTGTGTGAGAAATTGGTTTTTGAAAACTGCTTGTAATTGCAGATCTGGGGTGGCTCCCTGAGAGTGGTGTGGCCGAATAAAAACTCTCCCTCCGGGAGAGTGGCGCTCCCAGAGGTAGTGTTTGTCTTTGTACCAAACTTTGACCCAAGTTTTGTGGCCAGTATTGGATCTTAGGACTCTGGTTACGCTTAGCCCAATGGCACTCTATTATCGGAAAGTCTGGTGGCCTGTATTGCTTTGTTGCCTAGTGCAGAGTGGGCGCAACTAGCCGCATCCCAAACTCTATAGTTGCTGTGTCGGATCGCTCAGTCGACAAATTGTGCTTTTTCACAGGATCGTTGTTCCTAGAAGACGGAAATCCCGCAATTCGGTAGGTTGAGCAGCAGCAGCTGTGTGGCTCATGTGTGCTTATTCAGAAGCTGATTTAAGGGCTCTAATTTCGCCCTACGAGCCCTACGACGGCAATATCGCGCGCCTGTTAAACGTCGGAGAGCCATACACCGTGTGGTCTCTAGCTAGCTTATCATTGGGCTTTCTCTATCGTAGGATGAAACAAAGTCGTATATAGTTGAGTCGGTGCCTCGTAGAATAAAAAAAGTCACTGCCATTTGACACTAGTATTTCTTTATTTTAAAGTGTGCCAAGTTGTGACCTGGTCTCACAAAGGAAGCGGCAGGCTGGTACGAGAAAAGGTGGATATACTAGCCGATTCCAGCTCGACTTTGGACTTATAACGCAACCTTTCACGGTGACGGCTTTTAGTGAGAACCTCTCCGGGATATTGCGTGAATGTCCTTCGCAAAACTCCTTGGTCACCTCGTCAACCGCAGGATTGCTCCCAGCCACCGTACCTGAGGCTCAAAAAAAAAAGTGTCTAGCCGCACTGCTTAAAGTTTCCCGTAAGTTGCAGGGGGTTTCTAGAAACTGTGGTAAAGGAGTGGGTACCGTAAAATACCGGGCAAGCGCCCACTCAAAATTTAGGGATAATCACGAAAAAAAGGCGGGGATGGGCGCTTGTCCAGTCATCAATTTTACATATAAATGTACTGTGCATATTTTCTCAGATCTTACAAATTTGGGTATGGGCGCTTAATGCGGAATGGGCGGATGCACAGTATTCTGCGGTAGTCATATTAGATGGGCACAAAACTTAACTCTATTAAAAGGTCTGCATAACCCGGCACGTTTTTCGGGAAACAAAACTGACCAGGAACATGTATTCCAATTATTTTTCTCGTCAAGAATAGAATTAAGCGTTCCTGAAACGTATGCCACTTTGTTCCACACAAAACCGAAATGGCTACTCGCAACATAATTTTTTTACTCTCGAGATTGCTACTCAACAAAACTTGAATCGCCGGGTTCGAACCGGCGATCAAGGATGGCAGTAAGTTTCCCCTAGCATCAACCGCTTTACCACGTGAGCTGTCGAAGGAACAAATGTTAGTGAGTTCCATTTTTGTCATCCTCAGATAATGCTTGGGAGTCTCGCGAGCCTGGAGCGTGCTCGCACAGCCCAAGTGAAAGCCGAGAAACATGTGCTGGAGGCCAGGCGTCCTTGTAATGCCAGGAATATCCCCCGCCGCTTAAAAAGTGCCAACTTTAACTGTTACGTTTTGTATGTGCAAAGCTTCGCTGCAGTTGCTAAGCATTCCACTCTGCACGTAGCAGACACACGTCGTCGACCTCAGCAATTGTGGCGCCACCAGGTGGCACGCATAAGAAACGGGGACGAGAGTTCGACGCCTCCAGAGATGGCGTTACTCCACCTCAGTCTTCCTATTCCGTGCATAGAGCTATGCAACCTAAAATATGTATCAATGCAGTGCTTGAACAGTTTCTGATAAGCTGGCAGTTTCTTAAACATTGTTGCATTGAGGACTCGCTGCTCGTTGAAATGGTTATCGCTCCGGTCTGCAGAATGCATGTCATATGTTTGTAAGGCCATTCCAACATCTTCGTCTTTGCAGGACCAAGCACCAAAGCGAAGTTGCAGACGAGAACTGCCCAGGACCTCCCAGGGTAGGCCAGGATTCTTTCCTCTGGTTGTTTTGTTTTTGGCAGTTCTCTGTAAACTGCTCTTTTTGGTTAGGGCAGAGAGCTGCCTATTGGGCACTTTTCTTATCCTACTCTACTCTCTGGATTATTTCACAATAGGCCTTTGATGAGGTAGTTTCCAAGTCCAGAGCGTCGCTAAAAGTTGCAAAAACATGATAAAACTGATTTCCAGTGGTTTGTCACACAATGGCATTGCGTGACGGCACAATGGAACGTGATGTCGTGGGACATAATGTCGGAGTCGCTGGGTTACATGACGTTGCATGAACCACAGTGTGACATCACACGAGCTGACGTCACGTGGTGGTCACGTTGCCTGCTGTCACTATGGGTCATGTGGCTATAGTCCGACACAGACAAAAAAATATAGATACAGTAAACTTTCGTTAATTCGACCTCGACGGGACCTCGAAATTCGGTCGAATTATCCGAATGATTGAATTAAAAAAGGATAGAAAAGTGGTTAAAATTAAACTTCCTTTTATTCTCCACAGTACTCACGGATGGTCTCCCGCCGTCTGCGCTTAAAACTCGTGTCTAAAAGCATGCTCCGGAGAACAGTGTAACTAAACGTCAACCTCGGAAAATCTCACATTACAAAAAAAAAATAAAAAAATAAACGAAAAAAGTATGTTTTACGAGCTGACTTTGACGCCAAACAACCAGACTGTCAACAACAACAAAAAAAATAAAAGGAAAAAGAGAACTTGCGCTTTCCGGCGCACAAGATGGACCGCACACTATGCTGCAGAAAAGCGCTTCGAGAGCGCGCACTCTCCCCGCGCCCGACCACGTGCTATGTTCTCCGCGCTACTCCACGCCAGATTGGTTGCGCTGGCTCGTGTCATTCGCTACGGTCCATCGCAACGGCGTAGAGGAGCAGGCGCATATTTGCGCACGTTCGGCTTTGCAGCAAAGGGCCCGTGTTTCACCTTACGTTGGTGGTTTTTCTGCCGTGGTGCCGTGCAATGTGAGCCCGCGCGCATTCGCTCAGGACGAATTATCCGATGCGGAGTCTTCCCGAGTTCGAACTATCGAACTTTTCCTCCTATAGAAATGTATGGGCGCTTGCCGGGACTTTTGAACACGATCGAATTAAACGAAAAGCCGAATTAACCGAGGTCGAACTAACGAAAGTTTACTGTAACAGTAATAACACAAACTGCATCTACGCCTTCCATTACCGAATAACTCTGAAAGGTTTTCTGAAAGACTTGAGTAGTATCTGCTCAAGAATTGTTTTGGCTTAGGAAGCATGCATGAAACCACTTATTCCAAAACAGCTCTGTTCTCCAAAATTTGTTTGTTGTAGGAGCTATGGGGGACACGCCGGGTAACGGAGAGTTTCTGATAAGGTTTAACCTTAAAACAGGGCATGTAGGCAAACAAGGTCTGTTATCAGGGTTCTCCCCACACTGGGTGGTTTTTGCCGCTCACGAGTGTGGCTGATGAACCACCTCTACTGTGTCCAACCTACCTGTATATTTTACCTCCGCTGGACAAAACACTTTTGATCTTGAAAATGCACGATGCCTCAAATTGTCGCGTTGAGTAGACTTGTGTGGCACTACGCAACGGAACGGAACAGAACCCTGCAAACGAAATTACTGCTGTGCAACAAAGGAAGTTCCGAGAAGACCAAAAGTTGCAGCAATTGTCCCCTCTTCCTCCTCCCCTCAACACCCTGGAAATTGTCAGATATCCAGATCTCAAGAATTTCTGGGGAGAACACTGTGTGTGATATAGTTTCATCAACAATTGGTTCAAACTTGGATGGAATTGCTAGTTAAGAAATCAGTGTTTCTTGATTACTATATAGCACTTGGGGTGAGACACTCTTGAGGGTTTTCTTTTGAAGTTTAGCGATTAAAGTCAAAACCCTCGCTATATCAGCTCTCTTTTTTACTGTGATCATCATTGAGACCAAACTGTGCATTTCATTTATTTGTCCCTTAAATTCCCACATGGTGCTTTACATAAGGGGGGGCATCATGGCTCAAAAAATAGAAACACGAGAAGAAATAACCAAAGTAAATTAGGATTTGTAAAAGGTGGCAAGTGCTTCCCGGAATTTAGAGATGTCAGATATGGTTACTATAGTCTGGTAGTTTGTTCCAACGATTGATAGACTGCTGCAGGGGACAAATTTTTAAGCTATTAGTCCTAGGAATAGATAGCAGTTGATGAGAATTATCTAAGCATCGGGAAACCGGAGGTACTGAACGTATACATTAGCAGAATGGTAATACAGTCGAACCTCGTTATAACCAAGTAGCATCGAGAGCTGTAATTTGTTTGTCATATTCGATATTTGTCATTAAAGTAGGCACAAAAATGTCAATGGGGTACATGCAAATAGCCATCAGACGTGCACGATGCTAAGATACAGAAACAGGTTCTTGTGGACCTCAATCCCCATAATAAACTTGCAAACCCTCGCCTGTCACATCATTCTGTATTTAAAGAGGATAAACCGGAACCTGATGAAGTCAATTTACAACAGGAGCAACAATGTCTACTAGGTCCACAATCCAGTTTATTTACAGAAAGATGCTATCTTGGTTTGGTGACTATTCACGGCATTGAGGAAAATGAAGTTTTACGCAGAGTCCGTGCAAGAGAGAGCCTCCCCTACCTGAGAGGTTTGGCCATCCGCTGCAGTCTTTTTTCCTCGCAGTCGCTTTCTACCACATTTAAAGTCTTAAATTTTGTCTCGAGAGAGGCCGCTTGCCGGTTCGTCGCCATTTTCAGTTCCGGCGTTGGCTCGGGAGTCTGATAAATCCGGTGTACGATGCCACCCATAGAAGGTGTGCCGCCCTCAAATGTACATAGTTCAGCGAGACTTGTTGTTGGGCTAGTTGGTTCATGGTACCGAGTAAACTTGTATGCACAAGCAGAGAGGAGAAACTCGAAGGAGTGGACAAGGACAAGCGCAAAGTTCCTTTGGGCTCATCCTTTCTGTTTGTGCATGCAAGTTTACTCAGTGCCTTCAAATGCTTTCAGAGTTTTTGCACTCGGTTTATAGATGGCGCCAGCCACCTCCCGAAATGCACACTCTTGTGCACCGGGCGCTCGCAATGCAGAGTCGTATGTAGAGAGAGTTTGGCCATTCATTGGGAAGTATTGGCGGCAAATGAGGAGGCGCCATTGGCCGAAAGCGGGGTGGGCATGTTCCAGGGCGTCTTCACAAATTCGAATGCAGCCAGCCAGAAGCTGCGAATGATACTCTAGCGGTGGTTGTGAGAAACGAAATTAATAAGTGAGTCGGAGTAACTCTCGGTGACAGAAAGTATGGAGAACGTGATGTTTCGATCACGATCATGAAAAATCGTGGTGGAAGATATGTAAAGATATAAAACATATAAAAATTGTGCGCAACTGGTGGAGCGATTGACAGAATCCGTACGCCAGGCGCCGAGGGCTGAGAATCTGCTGTCCAAGCAAAACAGAGTTTGAGCGGAACATCTGTTTCTTACATCTTTTTGCATGACCATAATCGAAACATCACATGCGCCATATTTTCAACCCTGAAGACTTAGTACGCATTTGTTAAAACTGTCTTTCGTTACCATCGCTAGTGGATTATTTTAGGATTCTGGTTGGCCAAGAGAGCATGTCCAGCCCTCTTTCTGCGTCTGGTGCACGCCCTGGCTCTGCCCGCGCCTCCTATTGACCTAATTCTCTCTATATACGGCTCTGTCGATATGTTGGAAATGTTTCTAACACTGCATTTTAAATTGTAATTCAATTTTTTTATTTTTTTGTTATTCGATGGCATATTTTGAGTTGTGCGCTGTCAAGAAATCATTTTGCTATAACCGATTCTATGTCGGATCTCGCAGTGTCGGTATATAAGTAGAACTCGGAGTAAAGAGTGTGGTGGTAGGGGTAAAATATAAATAAGGGAAGAACTTGCAGGACGAGGACGGACAAGACCTTTCCCAACTGGCAGCAAACGTTTATTGACGACTTGGAAGGGCCGGTCTCTGCTCTCCTGAGGGAGGGGGAGGAGGGGTGCGTTATCCGAAAAAGGGGGAGGAGAAGGAAGGAACCGGAATAGCAAAGGGAGGGAAAAGGAGAACGGACGGGGCCTAACGAACTGGTGAAGGAAACAAGGGGGGTCAAGGCTGAAGTTCAGGTGGGAGAAAGGCAAGGTCGGCCTTGGATAGGGAGGGAGAACCGATGTTTGTAGGGTGCATTTTGAAAGCCTCCAAAATTTCTTGTCCATACCTCGACCTGCACAAAGCTAGTATGGACGTGGCGTCAAAGTCAGGCGAACACGATGCACAGGTTGCGACGTGTTCGGCGATAGGGTGATGACTCGGGAGAGAGGGGTTGAGGGCGACATTTTTTACCTCAGTGGCATGCTCCCAAACTCTGTCGTTGACACATCGGCCTGGAATGGCCGATGTATTGGGAGCCGCAGCTGAGGGAGATGGAATAAACGCACAGTTTCTTTCACGGGAGATGGACTGTGGCGTGTCTTTTGGGGCGGGCTTTTGGGGTGTCGCGAGAATTGACTACTTGGCATATGGAAGATAGCCTGAAGCGGCAAGAAAAAAACACTTTCGTGCCAAACCCAGCAGCCAGCAAATTGATGCGGTGTCCCGTATTGTAGATGTACGGCGTGCACGCATACAGCGATGACGCAGGTGAACCCTGCCCTCTTTTGATTGGTGCCTGTCCAATTATTATGCGCCTTAGTGTCATTTCCAGCAAATCCTGGGGGTAACCGGCCTTGATCAAGCGAGAGCTTTGCATAGAGCAACTCTTAGCTACCCAATGGAGGCAGGACTTAGTCCTAGAAAAGTGTCAAAAGGGTCTTTAGTATCCTCAGGATAGGAGAGCCCAGCTCGTCGAAGTCGTCAGTAAACGTTTGCTGCCAGTTGGGAAATGTCTTGTCTGTCCTCGTCCTTTATGTTCTTCCCTTATTTATAATATAAGTAGAACTCCCATTGAAATAAACCATAACCAACCAAATTTGTTATTTACTTCGCTATACAGTGAAACCCGTTTAGAACGAACCCACGTACAGCGAATTATTGTCGATATCGAACTCACGAAAAATTTAAATAAAAATGCATGTAAGAAGTACTTTTTATAACGAACAACATATTGGCTATATCGAACTATTTCCCCTCGGAAAGGCGTCCAAAAACGCGCAAACAATCATCTTCGGGCCTGTCTCTTCCACCCCCCCCCCCCCCCCCCTAAAAAAAAAAGGAAATAAAGAAAATTGCAAAAGATCAAGTTGCAAACAAAATTGAGCGAAGAGAAGCGATTCAGAAGGGGAGAAAGCTAAAAAAATACACTCTGCACGCACGCACAAAAAAAGTTTCATCCCAAAGCCGTTGCCCACGAAGAGAAGCGATTTAAAAGGGAAGATAAGTTTAAAAAAAACTCTACACTCGTGCAAAAAAAAAAAGAAATCTTTCTAGCGCGTTGTTACAAGGTGGAAGCGAAGAGATGAGAAAGAAAGAGAAGCTCTCACCTTACAACGAACGTGTCGTGGAAGTTTGTTGTAAATGTTTTTTGCTATATCGAATTACTTGCTATATCGAAGAGATCGTAGCGTTTCCTGCTGTTCGTTATAGACGGGTGTGACTGTATTCAATAATTTGCTGTATTAGTGTTTGTTATAACGAGGTTCAACTGTACTAATTCAAAATTAGTTTAATGGAAAACCCAGATAATTTGTAAAACTTCCATGGTCCCACAGTTGGAGAACTATGATGAGATAATATGATCACCTGCTCGGGTAATTCATTCTTGGCCTTTCTGCTTTGCTCTTTGTTCTCTGGGGGGGGGGGTCACAAAGCGGCCCCCAATTTGGCATCAAATACGAATATGGCTAGCTTATATTTTTATGTTTTCCCGGTTGATGCACTGGCAGAGTAGTTAACAGCCAAGTGTGTTAGTGCATTGCAGCTCGGAGGGTATGGAGTGAAAGCGTTGCAGTACCCATCGATGACTGACCATGGTTTCTGGTGTCCGGCCGTCAACACGGCAGAGGCCAGATGCCATTTCAAAACTGACTTCCCGCTAGCTCTAAAACATCTTGTCTCCCTGGTTTGTGTGTAGATTCCAGTTTGCTGTTACACCGTCTGTAGTTCCCTACTCGGCTCTTTTGCACTCTTTGAATGTTGCGGTGTAGCAGCCACGCCACTTCAGTACCACATACTCTATCCCACAGATGCTCGGGTTGCTGCTGCGTCGATACGACAGTGACACGCACCATGCAAACCTAGAGGAAAATGAGCAGACTTGCTAAGCAGGCATTGGAGGCGGTGTCACTGAGAGGGTGAAAGAGGGTGAACTTCATAGCCACACCGTCACTTGGCCCTCGTAGTACCCGTACAAAAAGGATCCCTCAAATTTGGTTAAAAAATGTTTCTGCTTAGTTTTTGCTCTTTCAGACATAGGACAGTTTACGAAATAGATGGATTCAGCGCAGAAGCGCCCCAGGTGAAGTGGTGGGGTGTGGCTGAGTGGCGTGGCTTTTTACCCAATGCAGGCCATGGCGTGCCAGAATGCTGAGCCGATGCTTCCGGTGAGGTGCCACTCCGCGATGCTTGGACCCAACGACAGACCAGGTCAGCGACCTTTCGACAAGCTTTTCAGCGCAGAATGTGTTGCATGGCTGGCTCGTAGCCACTCTTTGGAATGCACTCCCTGTAACGCAACCCCTGTAACGAAGGAGTGTTGCGCGAGATTTCGACAATGTTTAAGCACTGCAAAAGCTAAGCTGACCTTGACAGTGTAGCACGACATGGTTGATGCTGAGTATAAGTGGCTCGACCAGCTCAACTCTTGCTTCACGCTGCAGCAGTGGCATATTAATGTAATATCATTAATCAGGTTTAAATAGCATCACCGAAATTCTATAAAAATTTGCAATAGATTCTGAAGAATTTTATGCTATTTGAAGATGGCGCAAGCAGTCGCAAAGCCAACTGCCGCCAATGAATGAGCATATGGCGCCAAGGGCCGGCGTCGTTTTAGCAGACAATGTTTTCGACTCAAAAGCGGCGCGCGTTCCGCAGGCGGTGAGAGGTGCGGTAACAACAAGGAACTGCAAAGCAGATGACATCAGTACCTCAAAAAAAAAGTCAAAATATCCCGACAAACCATTTTTTAATCGATTATGTGTCCATTCAATTTGTTTTATCAGTAAGGATGATAAAATGATTCATTGGCAACTGATATCAGAAAAGCTCACGCTGCTTTTGAGTCAAAAAGATTGTCTGCTAAAGACGCCGGCTCTCGGCGCCGTATGCTCGTTCGTTGGCCGCAGTTGGCTTTGCGACCGCTTGCGCCATCTCTTGTCTCCCGTGCGAAACAGCGCCGTATTATTTGAAGGCCGGTGGCTTCGCTGCGTTTCCATGGGAGCTAAGCCTTTTTCTTTCTTTACTTTTTCCTCGGGTAAATTCGCTCTTTGCAAATTTTACACAATACAAAATGCACCAAATGTGGGCAACGCTGCACAAAGTCGTAGCACGATAGGTTAAGAAATCAAATTTTGCGGTCGATTTAAAGAGCCTGGCCGCTCCTTGGGTCACCCAGTAGTAAAGCTATCTGAAAACTAATTGCATATTTGAAATCACCATTGAGAAGTACATCAGTATACTAAGCATTAAAACAATAAATGATAAAGAAAAATGTTAAAGACCAGCCAGCGTCCCGTTTTAACACAAATGAAGCTACATATTTTATCCTGTCATTTAACACCCGAGACTGTGGTGCAGAAAAGGAAAAAAAAACTTTGAGTCGAAAGAACAAACACAGAAGGGAACATAGAGACGTTTCCTTCTGTTGTTAGTGCAATTAATGCGAAAGTGCAAGCGAGCTGGACAAAAGTGACGAAAATAATCACTGGAGAAGGGGAACAAGGGGTACAGAGGACAAGCACAAATTTCCAGACACTGCTAGGTGATTGGTGCACGACCGAAAAAAACCCGCCTGGTCCTGGTATTGAACCAGGGACCTCTTCGTTTCTAGTGGAGCACTCTACCAACTGAGCTAACCAGGAGTTAGACGTCGGTAGAGCAAAAGGGTTTTATTAGCTGCCACCAGTCTAACACCAACAAGGGTGAACGGCCTTCCTTTTAAGGTTACGATCTCGCAACTACAGTGGAACCTCGATTGTGCGTTCTGTTTTATGCAACATCCCGCATTTTACGATGAATGTGCCCGGTCCCGACGCGAGAAGTGTTTGCGACATGATTGGTAACCTTAGATAGACTATCACGTGTCTTGGAAGCGTTCGATTAAAGTGGCAACTTCAGTGGAATACTGAAACGCGCCGCGATTTGTAGGTAGTCCAACCCTTCGTAAGCATAGAGTGGTTGGCATCGGGACTGCTTCTATGAAGTGGTCCTGTGTCGGTTACGAGTGGTCCATGTGCAGACCTGTCTTGCACATGGGAACCTTTTGAGTGGGGAGGATGCTCCAATGTGTGAACACTGTAACATAACTTTAAGCATTATGCACATTTTAATGAAATGCCGTTCATATGACCTATACTGTCGCAAACACTTCGCACAACTATATAGAGAACATGTCCCACTGCATCTAACCCTGCTTCTGGGTGATAAACCACTCATTTCACATTATTGCTTATTTAAGTTTCTCACTGATATCGGCCTTATACACTGACTGTGATTTTATTTTCCACCCCGAACTCGTGACCATATCTTCTACGCTTATACACGTGCAGTTTCATAGTTTTATCGCATCACGAGCTACTATAGCTCTTTCCTCTCTTTAACCCTCCTGCTGCAATATACTAGTTCGGGCTCTTGGTGCATTATAGCCTTAGATGGTGATGTGCCATTAACCCCCTATCAATCATCAACTACATGCAGAGTTACTATAACGGGGTCCCGCTGTAATAGTCGACCAATAATAAAATATTTTACAGCAGAGCTGTTAAGGGCTAGTTTCCCGAGAATCAAGTCCCCCGCAAAGAAATGTCGACACAAAACTCTGGACAGCTACCACCATCTATGAGCGACGGCGGCAACCAAACAACTGGCTTCCACTCTGGTTTTCTACAGAGTGGAAAGGCTGAATTTCCCTAGGCGTTGTCCTAGATGTCGTCCTCGAGGTCGTCCTAGACGTCGTCCTCGAGGTCGTTCTCAAGCTCGTCCTTCAGCTCGTGCGAGAGATTGTCCTTGAGGTTGTCCTAGAATTCATCCTTGAGGTTGTTCTAGGGGTCGTCCTTGAGGTCGTCGTAGACATCCTGGAGGTCATCCTAGACTTCATCCCTGAGGTCGTCCTAGGCGTCATCCCTGAGGTCGCCCTAGAAGTTGTCCCTGAAGTCGTCCTAGACGTCGTCCTCTACGCGTCGTCCCTGAAGTCATCCCATCATAGTACAGCTTCGCTGGTCTTCCTTCTTCACCAAAGTGGAAAGGCTGAAAGTTTTTATTTATTTAAGCCTGTCTCGGTGCAGGTGGCGCAAATCCTAGCCAAAATGGTACACATCGCGACACTGTTAGCGCGAACACGACAATGGCGCATTTTCGCATTTTACTTCTAAATAGTATTAGTGAGCACGAAATGTTATCACTTACATTATAGAACTAAATGAGCTCTTTCTTTAGCAATAACTTGAATGACATCCTTTGGTTTCAAAACGAAAAACTGAAAAAAACCGGCGATCGCTTGTTCGCGCTAACAGTGTCGCACTCTGTACTTTGGTGCAAGATGTAGCAGACTCATTCGTGGCACAATTTGGCGCAAATGGTGCAGCACTTCTCAGGCTTCTAGCTCCAATTCCCTCAGACCTTGTCCCCGGATGAATATGACGCAGCTATACTTCGATCTCGGCAAAGGGTTTATTCACTCACTTATTGCCTGGGGGATTTTGGGATCGGGGAAACGGTCATCAACGAGACCGGGGGTAAGTCCGCTGCCTACTGCAGCTTTTTCATGTCGCAGCGGTGGTCGTCCACACCGCGTCATGGGGACGTCGTCGTCCAGGGTCGCCGTCCGGTCCGTTCGTAGAGTCCGCCACTCAACGTAGCACTCGCACTCCCCGCGCCAGTGTCCGTGTCCCGTCGATTCCCGCGCCAGCCTTCCTTGTCTCCTTGTCACCGCTGCACCATCCTTCGTGTCCCGCCATTCGATCGAGAGAGCCGCTGTCCGAGAGAGCCTTCCTTTGTCCGGCTTCCCCTTTTCAAGCCTTCGCCCCTTTGTTCTGGGAGGCCAGTCCCGTGACGTCAGTTGGCTTAGGGGAGTGGTCCAGCCAGATCTTGCGCTGCGCGAGGACATCGGGGCCCTCCCGAGGCATGACGCATCTCGGAGGCATGGCGCATTAAGCTTCTGCCGGGATTTAGGGCCCGAAGAATCGGCGCAGGGGAGGGCAGCCAGATCTCCACAACTTTCATTGTGGTGAAAAATACAAGAGGAAACTCTGAAAGTACAAATTTCAACACCAAATTTTGCAAAAAATCCATTTTTAAATATTTTATTTCTTTAGTACGAAGAGCCCTCCGTATGGTCCAAAATATCCAATAATATCAGATGTAATATATGGTTTGGACTTATAAGTCCTTACATTTAAAAAAGACGAAATGGTTCAAGTTCCATTTTAAGATGCGAAGCTTAGTCGTCGTCATTTTTATACGTATTAATGAATTAATTTTTGCACCTTTCAGGCCATTCATTAGCTTTGATGTAGCGCACAATTAAATAAAGTAAAGCTGATGTTCAATATATAACGGTTTTTCTACACATGTTCAATTTATTAACTAGAAAGATTCTGAAATCATTATTAAGTGGATTCTTTAAATTGTCTCATGAGAATTAAATGCTTATAGATACTTCCCTCCCAAAGATCTCTGCAAAGTGATAGGGTAATTGGGTGAAACAAAATATTTTCTGTGCCCTAGCACGAAATTTCAGCTTTTTCCAACTAACCCACTTCTCCACGCAGCCTAATAAGAAGGTAGGCCTATTTAAACCTAATGACATTCATTTCTTCATTTGTTTTTGAAAAACAAAATGAGACATTTACAACTCCCTGCAATGCCGAATTAGAGCGCAGCTCTTGAGAAGGGGAGGGTACGGAGAGGAGGGTATGCCCATCCTCCTCTCCCTGACCTCTTCCTCCCTCCTCCTCTCCTTCTCCCCCTCCTCCTCCATCTCCCTCCTCCTCACCCTCCCTCCCTCCCTCCTCTCCCTGTGACGTCACTTATGATCCTAGTGACATCACTCATGAAGGTCATGACCTTCACAGTGAAGGTGACGACCTTCACGAGTGACCGTGACGTCACTCGTAACCCTTGTGGCCCTCGTGATGTCATTATGGGGAACGTCCCATGATGCAACGTGCGGGTCATGAGTGACTGCACTGGTGACCCTTGTCACCTACGCGTTGCATTATGGGATGTTTCCTATAATGACGTCACTCGTGGACGTGACGTCACTCGTAACTCTCGTGACCCTCGTGACATCATTATGGGACGTTTCCCATAAATCAGCGTGCAGTTACGCCGCCGCCGCTCAAGCTGGAATCGGGCGCCTAAGAGCTGCGCTCTAAAAGAGAAAGCTTGCATACACCATGGAGAATTGCATACAACATGGGGAATCGCATTCAATTACATAAAATATCTGGGACATATTGCAAGTTCACAAGAACGTTTAATGTGACTGGAAAGCGCCGTTAAAGCAGGATGCAATGTTACTCTCGATGCTTAGCTATTTGTCTAACATAGCATTGAGAAACCGGTCCTTGTTTTGAACTTTTGTCCGCAGGTGGCATGACCGAATGTTCTTGCCACAACTTGCAGTATTCTGTTACTTTTAGAGCGCAGCTCTTAGGCACCCGTTTCCGGCTTGAGCGGCGTCGGCGTAACCGCACGGTGCATTATGGGAAATATCCCATAATTCACCACGTGGCCCCCCCCCCCCCCCCCCCGAGGTCACGTGACCCGGGGGGGGGGGGGGGGGCTTGCGCGGTGCATTATGGGATATTTCCCATAATGCACCGCGCGGTTACGCCGACGCCGCTCAAGCCGGGGTCACGTGACCCCCCCAAGGTCATGTGACCCGGGGGGGGGGTCACGTGACCTCAGGGGGAGGGCTCGCGCTGTGCATTATGGGACATTTCCCATAATGCACTGCGCAACCCCCCCCTCCCCGGGGTCACGTGACCCCCCCCCCCCCCCCGGAGGAATTGAAGAATGAGGGGACGAGGAGGAGGGGTATACCCTCCCCTGAGTACCCTTCCCTCCTCCTCCTCAAGAGCTGCACTCCAATTCGGCGTTACAGGGAGTTGTAAACGGCTTTCACTTTTTTTTTTGCCGTCCAGGTAGTGAGCCAAACGTGCTGCGACGACATGCCGGGAGTGCCAGGCACGTGTCGCAGCATGAAGAGACCACTCGAGCTTCGAGCCTCGTTGCACAACTGCAGACCGACTTTTTTAAAAAGACTAAGAAGGAGAGGCGTCCGGCGCAACTTCCTGCGGACAGCCAGCCTCCAGGCCTGTAGATCTAACTAGCCTAGAAATTGGTCCCTTTCGAACCCAGAGCCAAAAGGTGGTGAGATTGGGGTGCCCATTTAGAAGGGGCACCTTGGAAGGTCCCCCACCGGGCTGTGAAGGCAGTAAGACCTTTTCATTCTGGCTCCGCCATGGCATTGAGGGTACAACGCCGCGCTTTGGGGACAGTGAAAGAGGACATTGCGTGTGCCACAGGCCTCCTGCTGCCGGACGAGCGTTTTGTGCACCGGACGAGCCCTGGCGGCCTGCAGCGTGTGGCGACGTGGAACGCGGCCAGGCGTCTGCACAGGGGGCGCCCCAACACCTGCCAGTCTGGGCTGCCCTCGCCCCTCCAGCTTTCCAACAGGAGGAAGAGGGCTGTGGCCTGCACTGCAGGCAAGCCTAAAAGAACCAAAAGAGACACGTGCAGCATGTTCTGTGTCGCTAAACTTCATGCGAAGAATACCGTACAGTAGAACCTCATTGATGCACTCTCGGTCGATACGTTTTCCTGGCTGTTACGTTCAAAAACGCCGGTTCCGTTTCGCTACCATAGAGATACATGTATTAGTTTCCTGCCTGTTACGTTTGCTTTCCCGGTTGTAACATCCAAAAGTGTCGGCATCGCGGCGCCTCGGCGCACCGGGTGCCAGGCTGCCACGCTAGCTTCGAAGCAAAGCTTCATAGCGGAGCAAAGCCGAACCATGCAGTGCGGGTCGCACGGCACGCGTGGGCACGCAGACGCCCGTCTTCCCTTTCCTCCTTTCCCCCTCTTTTCCGTCTCTTCTCGCTGGGCTTTGCTGAGCTTTGCCACAGCTTCCCCTCTTGCCCGGGCGTGACCTTGGAGCACTGCTCGGACAGGGAGCGAGGCTGGCGAGGCGGCAAAGCGCTCCTTCTCTCTTTCATCTGTCCTTCTCTTTCTCTGGCACGAGGTGCACCCACATGCACCCTGTGCTTCTAGTTTCTGTTCCACTCGATTGCGTGAACCGTGGTGTTTCGGGATATGTTCGCTTTGCGTCCATTGATGGTCGTAGCATCGCAAGAGAGGAAGGCACTCTCTTTTAAAGAGAGGTTTGATATGACGCTGGATCGCAATCCCAGCCGGAAGAGATCTGACATCGCGAGAAACCTGGGACTTAACTTTGAACAGCATCGTCGCCAAACGAAAGGAGATTGAGGCGAAAGCTCCTTTTTATCAACCAAGTTTTAAACAGGCTCGGGGGGCAAAACACGCAAAGTTGGAGTGTCCTCAGTCCTTAACAGTTCTGTAAGTACACATAAAATAAACCATTGTGTAAGAGCTGCTTTCTATCTCATGTAGAACCCGCCTAAGTGCGTTATCGGTAGCTATGGTTTCCCGGATGATACTTTTTTTTCTGCGGTCCCCCCTGAAGAACATTTCAACTAGGTTCTACCGTATTTCTTTCCTCACCCGGGGTATAATACGCAGGGGCGTATTTCCGTTGAAGAGAGATGTTTCTCTAGACGCAACCCACGCAGAATTCACACCCGGTGCCTAAGAAATGTTCATAGATAGCACACCTTGTCAAATGCCTGTCCTACTATCTTGCAAAGAAGCTTGTAGCATGTGTGACTCCTCATTAACATATACTCTGTCCTTCGCAAAATATGTCACGTCTTGTTATAATAAACAACCTAGAAATGGCAAATCCTTGTATACCTGTAGAAAGTCCGCATTGTGTGAAATTTCAATTTTTAATTAAACATGTATACCGTAATATCCTGAGTAATCGTATCCCCCCCGCCACCTGAAATTCACTGAGAGAAAGTGGGGTGGGCCATGTCTCGGTAGGTAAGCGCAAAAAGTTTAGAAAAACGCCCCTTTTGTTTTGTATGTGTCAAGCGCGGCTGCACATGAGATACATTAAATTAAAACTCAAATTAGTTTTATTGTTTTATGCAAGAAATGCTCACGAAAGAATGTTTTACTACCGCAAACTCCGTTGCTTGCATACGCGCGATTAACACTGCCGACCGGCATACAACGCGAATGTTGTTCCGTGGAAGCAAGTTTCTATGTTCTATGTTCTCTTCGTTAATAAAAAAATTCGGCAAGAAAATATAAAAATCAACCAGGCGCAACGAGCGAGCCTGAGGATGAAAGAAGCGACAAAGTGGGATGCTGGGGAAGAGGGACAGCTGCCCAGGCGAAAATCAGTCCACTTCCAGCTGGATTATGGAACTGGAAATGAGGCAGTCCAGCTGGATTCCAGCTGGACCCAGCTGGAAGTGGACTGATTTTCGCCTGGGTGGCAATTGTGTTGGCAAATACTTTGGCGTCATGTCCGGTCACCCCACCCCTGTCCTCGTTTATTCGGTGCTGTTTCCTGTCTAAACATACATCTATCTTTTTAGCTTTTATAATCGGCATTGTGTCCGGGGCATTGTCCGAGTTGTGGCATCGTCTTGCAGTTCGTGGAACGGAGGACGGGGGACGGGACCAGCGTTTGCCCGAGGAAGAGCCCGACAAGCTGCCGGGACAGGACCGTGGTCGGCCGTCCCTCGAGGCCACAGAACCCCGCGAGTCTCCAGCCGACCTCGCACCTGCAGGTAAGCGTAACGAGGGTTCCGATTAGGGGACTGCGGTGCCCACGTCTTCCGCCCGTGCGTTGGGCGTCCTACGCCGCCCTTGCATTCAAAGCGGGTCCTGAAGCCGCAAAAGGCTCCCACTGTTGCAAGTTGCGATCTTGGTGCTTGGGCGGACAAGTTTTGGAAAAAATAGAGAAAACGGGAGTGTCGCGGCATCCCAGCTTTTGGCCGCCGAAGCATCCCCGAACTGTCCAGCTGGAAAGTGCAGCATTGCAGCCGTCTGCCACGCCCCCTGCCGCCGGTGTGACGTCACCAGGATTGCGGGCGGCGACAACGTGACGTTTGTAGGACGTTGTCGGGCGGGAGTTGAGGGACCAGTTTTGAGGACGCAGTAAAAGCAACAGTCGGAGGCGCATTTCAGGTACCATAGTCGTGGTTAGAGCGACATCTTCTGCGGAGCTAGCCAAGACGTGTTAGCGGACTGGTCTGCTGACGTAAGCGAAGAATGTTTTTTTTCTGCTGCTGGATGTTGTCCGCAGGGGGAAATAAGACGAGAAAGTGGCTATGCGTCTGTTAATGGAAAAATGGATAGTCTGCTATCAATTGAGTTCTGTGGGCGACGTGATCCGAAGCAAGCTTACCTTAAATTCCTGAAAGAACACCCACCCAAAAGGAAAAGATAAACGGTGAAAAATATGGGGTGGGCGACTGCGTGCGCCTCCGTGTAGGCTTGCATGTACTGCGTGCACTTCATAATAGGCGTGGTCGCCCGCCGATACACTTCGAATAATCTGGTTAAGAATGCATGCATTTCACTCGGGACCACGTTGAAGTTCGGTAAAAGTGATAATTCGAGAAAAGTGATTTCGTTATAATGAGGGATTACTGTATCCACAGGGGAAGGATCCACAAAGATTGTGCACACATACAGTAAAACCTCGTTAATTCAACCCCCGCTAATTCGGAAATTCGGATAATTCAAACTGCCGATCCGGTCCCATCAAACGTATGTATTAGTCAATGGGAGCAAACGCTCATTAATTCGGAGGAAACGCGGCGCGCTATGGTTAATTCGGACGAATTCGGCAGGTGGCGCTAGCTACCATCCATTCCAAATGGTATGACCGCTATCCATCCGAGGTGCACACGTGGTTTTCCGGTTTTCCCATGGTTCTCCGCTCTTCCCGTTCTCCGTGTTCCGCACCAGTTTTGCTCTGGATTGCCGTGCTTCAGCGCGCTACTTGCTACTCTCCTGGCATGGAAGCGGCAGAAGCATAGCTGCAACGGAAGAAGGGTAGCACAAGTGACCGACGACCGCAATGGCGAGATCGCGACGCGCGGGGCTATTGTTCCCGAGCGCGCCGATAGCGAGAGTGACAGTCACGTTTCATGCCTCAACGCGGGGATCCTAAAGCCCGCCATTTTAACCGGCCACCCCCGCGTTGTAAAATGCAACGTGACTGGCACTCTCGGTGTCGGGCGCTCGGGAAAAATAGTGCCGGGTTTCGCGATTTTGCCGCTCCGATTATTGGTCAGTTGTGCTACTTGTTTTCCGTTGCAGCTGTACTAGGCTAAGAATTTAGCGACGAAAGTGGAAATACTAAGGGCCTTGAAGGACGGCGTCTCTCTACAAGTGATTGAAAGTTACGACGTCAAGAGAAGCAGTTTGGCCACGTACGTGAAAATTGAGGCCGATATCCTACGGGCTTTCGAGAGCGAGAAGTTCAACGCAAAAAGAAAGCGGCCGTGGGCGGTGGTGCACCCGAAACTAGAAGAGGCCTTGCTGTGCTAACTCGTCAGCGCGCGGGATGCGTAGCTCCGACTGTGCGAGTGCGATGGAGCACTCGACCGCGCTAAGGAAAGTTGCCGTCTCCGCCCAAGTGTCGTCCAGAAAGCAGGTGGTAATAATACATTTCTTCCCAAAATAAAGGTATGTCACAGGGAAACGCTATCGCGCAGTTTTCTTTGTCCTTTCGATATTTCGACTTTCGGATAATTCGGACATTTTTGCCGGTCCCATGAGATCCGAATTAACGAGGTTTTACTGTATTCCTTTCGGCAAGCCAGCCAGTCACGGGCAGACGCCAGACGGTTTTGGCAAGGGACGTGGGAGCAGCGTTGCGTCGGAGTGTCTCGCTGGGTCTAGCAATCCTAGCTAGCCCTTCGTGGTTGCTTGGTCGGTGGGATCGTTGCTGCTGTAGCTTTTTCCAGATATCCGTGGTATCAGGCAGTCAGTTTCGAATACTTGTTTGTTTTTTTCTCGCTGTTTGAAGTGGGGACGGGCGTGGAGAGCAGGTAGAAAAATAAATGCCGTCGGTCGTCGCGACGACATAAGCGAGCGATGTTGTCGGCCATGTGGGTTTGATCGTAAAAAGTGTGTTAAGGTGCCTCTGGAGCTGTCGTAGGACTCCATTGTAGCCTATGCAAAGCTTGCGATAATTTGACTTCGTGAATACAGATTTGTTCTTAGGTTTTGTCGCAAGATTGTTTCGTAAATCTGGCCTCATGCCGCAGATTCCAGATACAGCAGATTTGCGTGTCACGGTGCGATAAGCGTGAGCAAACCTGCAACAAATATGCTTGTGTACCAATACCGCAGATCGTGCGGTTTGTAAGATTCCTCTCGGACATCGTGTGATCTGGCGGCAATCCAGGGGGTGCGCAATCTTTCGGAATTTTTATGTTGTGGATATTCAGCCCAAAAAACGGGATGGGTGATCTCTCAAAGGCAGGCATTTTCTCGGAACTTTACGATAAATGGGGAATGTCTGCTATTTCACGAAGTAACCAATCAATTACTCGTTTTTCTTTAGCAAATGTTGAGTCGTTTCGTTGCCGTACACATGGTGAAATCCACCGGTGGATGAAGAACCGCTCGGGACGAACACATTACAGGAACTTCCTCAACATTCATGTTTGCGTGGAAAGTTCTCACCAAAATACTACCTAATAGACCGATCTCACCAGCCAGTTTGACTACGCCACCGCTGCCGCAATGCATCGAGGGAACTTTAGTCTTTTTGCACGTGCGACAACCTCGCTGGAGCACTGCGCGTGTAAAACACGAGAAGGCACGAGCCCTCGCGTGCACGGCCGTCTGCCTCCTGAGGACTAAAGTTATGGCGGCGTCACGCATGCGCCGAACGCTTAGTGAGATCGGTCTATTGCAGACTTTTAAGGGATGAAAGATTTCTCGTCGGTCGATAATGTTCGTGCAGAAGAAAGTTGCGACGACACGTCCAATGAGCGGCCGAGAAAATTCTCACTCTCACAAATGGCGTTCTAGATGCATTTGGATGCCTTTAAAAAGTGCCATAGACAGCCAATTTTTTTTTTTTTTTTGATCATTTGTTGGGCAAATGTGTTGGTTCAAAATTAACTGTTGGGCTAGTTGGATAAACACTGTGAAAAGGTTGCGCTAATTGCTTTCACAACATTTTGATGCCCCCGTAACATTGCACTATTTTGTTGCTCGTAAGCTCCTCGTTCCACTTTGGGACCTCCCCAGCAGTTTGTGAATTTGCTTGTTTCTAGGCTTTTTATTGTTCTTTTTGAGGAGGAATTTTTAGCTTTTGTGGAGGATTGACATGCATACAAAAGTAACTTGGTTGACTTGAAGCAATAGCTGTGCTTGAAACATCCTGTGCAGACTTATTTCTCTCTGGAATATTCTTGCGTAGTGTAGCTCGCCGTATTGATTTGACAGGGGTTCCCCTTGCCCCGATAGATGCTGCGGACGACTCAGTCAGCGGGACGACATCCGCCGCGCCTGCCGCTTCTGGGGAGGCCAATAACGACCGTCGTCCGCAACCTCCGTCGGAAGACGCCGCCGCCATGGAGGTGGACGCGGGGACACCGGAGCCATCCTGTGGCGCTCTGCTGCCTGGGATGCCCCCACCGGAGCAGCCCTGGGGCACTCTACTGCCCAGGATGCCCCCACCGGAGCAGCCCTGGAGCACTCTACTGCCCGAGATGCCCCCGCAGGAATGTGCCAGCAAGCGGGAGAGCATCATCCAGATCCGCCAGCGCAACGCGGGGATGGTCCGCAATAGCGTTCTGCTCTTCGACGCGCAACCGGCACCCCAGTGTCCCCAGTGGACTTCTGCCTTGCGCTCGCGGCCGGAGAGTTGTGCGGGGCGGTCTCCCCTACGAGAGACCAACTTTGCGGTACCTCACACGAGGACGCCCGACGTAAAGCCTGCCTGGCTGGACTACGAGCCCAGGGACTGGGAGATGTCTCTCTGAAGCCGCTACCTTGGCTTTTTTGTTTTTGGAGGCAGCCATTATTTACGCGATGCGGCGTCGCACTGTCACGCGACTTTGTGATTCCACGTGACACCGCGACGTTTAGCGGAAATTTCCCCGCTAGATTTAGCGGGGAAACGACTCTCGCATTTCCCAGCCACGACATAAAATTTGGCGTGAAAATTCTTCTATTAAGATCGGCGAGAACATTTCTTTGTCAAATTTATCCAGAAAATGTAGTGTGTAGAGTGTGCGTAGTCTTCATGTGGCAGAGTGCAGCATCTGAAATGTCGCTGCAGTTTTGCTTTTTTTTTTGTACAAAGATTGTGATGTATTGTGTGATGCAAAGAAAGTGATGTGCTTTCTCATTTTCTTGCACGTGACAGCTGCCATGTGCTGGTCTGTGCCACCTCGGTAGTATGCCGTATTTGCCCAAATGTAGCTTAGCTTATAAAATAATCTTGCATGTGTGCTTTTCCCAGGAGTACATGAAAACTAATAAGTATATGCAAATTAATTATCGTGGCAACAGCATTATTTGGGCATAAATGGTCTTTCTTAAGCCTGACAAGACTTGTCTTTCTCTTCATTGTCCATCTTAGGTACAACCTTCAGGCACCTCAGTAGACTTTTAACGTGGTTTTAACTATTAGCACATTTTTAACAATTGCAGGCCAACTCTGCTGCTAGCCCTATGCATTTTACCATTTTTATCTGATTTTACTCGTTTAATTTTTTTTTTTTTTTTTTTACATTTGATTTTTAAGGTAGCACAGATGTCGTATGCACATCTGTGGGACATCCCGAAAGCGTCCTCAGAACCCCATGTGCTACCAGGGGACTTTTTATGTATATTATGCTTGACTTCTGCAACACAACTTGGGTATGTTACCCGCGATTTTGTTTTCCGTTTTTATTGCTACCGTGAATAAATGTTTGCGGTAAGATTGTAGTGAAACGTGTGTTTTCCGTACAGTCGTTGAAAGCAACGACTTGAATTGACCGAGAATTTGAGGATCCCTAAAATATGAAAGGGCGTGAACTGCATGTTGTGTGCGAGCATACTAGAAGAAAAAGACTCAATGCCTATAAGTAATAAACTTTCCCCTGCAGTTCAAGATCCGTGTGGGTTCTTTTTCCTCTCGTAGGGTTCAACTTTTCTGCGAAGCGTCTAGTGCCAAATGGGAATGAGACCAGGTTTTTGCTATAAACGCTTTCAGGCAGCTGTGCATGGACGCCGCCATAACCGACCTTCAGGTTTTGTCAGCTCTTATTACGTTCACTTCATCACAACCACAGCAGGGCAGGCTATTACCCTTTTCGATTCAATCGCTTCCTTCTCCCCAGCATTGGCCTTTGTGGAGGCTCATCAACCCCTGCTTCAGTGGCTTGGCATTCGGTAAGACAAGTGAAGGCCGGCAATGGCGGCTGTAATCTGGCAAGTGTGTAATGAGTCTATATGCTCAGTCCTGGAACTATAGGGGCGCTTTGAAAAATGCCCCATGGTGATGGCCCCCCCCCCCCCCCTGCATATGTGCCTGTAAACAATTGTGTAGTCACGTAAAAACTGAGGCATTGCACATATGCAGAACGTAAGCTTTGTTTCACCAAATGCTTTACCCATAAAGTATTTGGTTTCACTCTGCGTCTGAAACGGTACATACAAGCACAAGCATGCTGGCCTGAACTACGCTTCCAGTGAACAAGTGTGTGCACTCGGTTCAAAGCATGGAGCTCACTTTTATAGGTTTTGGTACGCTCAAACCTAAATTGATTTAGCCGTGAAGTGATATTGCATTTAAAAGACAATAAATTCTATTTCTTTTTTTTACCAAATGCGCCTATGTTTTTTGTTTTGTTTCCTAATCCTTGGACTTTACAACAGGTTTCCGCAGTGTCAGCTGGTTGGCTTCCTGGTCGATGACTGAGCAGTATTTGCAGAAAGTCCATGCCAAGTATAATGCTCTTGCACAGTCTCGTAGAACAACGAACTTCACCGGGCATGTCTCACCGTTAATCTCAAAGCGGGCGGTGCACCTCCCGACTGGTGTGATGAGGTGCCCACCGGCGGTTCGTATCTGTGGACCATTTCACGGCGTCGTCACTTTCCGAACGCGGTGAAAGAGCCTCCCGCTCAAAACGGAGTAATCTGCTCCGGTGTCGACTAGAGCAGACGCGTCGTGCCCTTCGACAAACAATACTGAGGTTTGGTACCGGTGCAGGAGCGGCGTTTTTACGAGCGGCGTCGTTAGAGTACGGGCCCTCCGACGTTTGTGGAGGATGTTTGCGTTGGTTATCTTCGGCAACGGGTAGCGGACATTTCATCGAACGCCGTTTCATCGAATTTCTTTGTACCGAGTTTTGGGGCATAACAGTGCTTTATAGATGTTTTACTTTGTATTTGTTAAGACTAAGGTAGTCACTTGTGAAATTGTTTTGAAAGTTTCACCACGAACACGAAACTTGTAAATCCAGGATGCTGTGTGGTATATTATCCAGAAGAGGATTCGGACATTTCGGTGTAGGACGTTTCGGTGCGGTCTTTTCGGTGCACGGACTTTCCGGTTCACGGACTTTTCGGTGCCCAGACTTTTCAGTGCACGGACATTTCGGTGCACAGTAATTCAAAAGCGGAAAGTTGGTTTTTTTTTGTTTTTTTTAAAGTAATAAGCACTACTTTAGGTAGAAGTGTTTTTGTTTTTTTGCACTTTGTAAATTTGTAGACTTGGTCATTCGTTTACGGGCACTTACTCCTATACGACCTAAGTGACTTTGTAAGGAGCAGCACCACCCTGTGGATGAACTGGATACGTTGGACGTTAAGTTTAATTCGCCGGTGTGTCTTTTCCAACGTACGCACTAGACGGAACCCATCGTGTTTTCGCGTTGGGTCGATACAGGCGTTCTCGGCACTAAATCTGTGTAGGAAAGGCCCCAACAGCAAGAAGATTGAGATTGTTTAAAATTACCCGAGACATGTGATGCGACTAGTGCGTACGTTGGAAAAGAGACACCGACAAACAAACCATAACGTCCAACGTCTCTAATCCTCAGCGCAGGATGGTACTGCGCCTAACAAAGTAACTTAGGTGGCATATCAGTAAGTGGCCGTAAATGGATGACCAAGTCTAAAGGATTAAAAAGTGTGAAAAATAAATTTCTAGCTAAAACAGTGCCTCTTACGTTTAGAGAAAACTAAAAAAGACTCGTGATTTGATTGGACATGCACCGAAATGTCTGTGCACCGAAAAGTCCGTGCACCGAAATGTCCGCACTGAAAAGTCCCACACCGAAACGTCCGTATACCGAAAAGTCGGCACTGAACCGTCCTACAACGAAACGCCCTACACCGAAAAGTCCTAGACCCACAAAGAAGACATCAGTTTGTCTTTCAGTTTGTGTTGTCCTTTGTTTTGTGACTACGGTTCAATGAGTATGCACCACACACTTTTCTCTCTCTCTTGCCCTTTGTCCCCAAAACAAGCCTGGACTGGAACCACCTCCCCTTCACTGTCATCTTTATCACCGACCCATTTCCAATGAATGATCTTCAGGACGCTTTCTTAATAAGGCCAACCGGCACCAGACAATAGTGAAGCGCTGGGTGCACTCTGTCACCCAAGAAGACTGAACCCTTCCGGATCCTCACATAACCCAAGGTTACACATACACGCTGTCAGACAATAAAACAATACCTGCTTCCCAGAAAGCACGTCGTGCTTTCTGTTTTTTGTCTCATTTTTAATTGTTTCATGTGACATGGAGAGGGGTCATTGTTTCATGGAGGCTTTTTTCTCAAAGCAGGATATGTTCATGATGGAACTTATCTCGTCACTGCACCCTCGGATATAAAAACAAAAAGAAAAAAGCAGAGAGAATGAAATGAAGTTGTGTATAAAAATTAAAATAAATTGCAAAAATATTACAGGTCGTAACGGTGTTCGATGAAAAGGCGTTCGATGAAACGGCTTCGATGAAGCAGCGTTCGATGAAACTGTGTTCAATGAAACGGCGTTCGACGAAATGTCTGGACCCAGCTTGCGGGTTGGCGCGTGTAAACAGTCTTAGCACGTCAGCTACTCACTCTTTCGTTGGGCACTTGCGTCCGCGTCTGGAGAAGGTCCTCTGCCTTCTGTTGCCGGTGTTTGCTTGAGAAGGTTCGCTTCAACTCGAGGAGTGGGAGATTATCCACAACACAGCCCAGCCCTCTGCGTCAAAATTAAGTGTCGCGTTTGAAATGAATTCGCGCGCCACTGGATTATCGTGTCGAGCAGGAACTCAGTTCTGTCAAGACAGACATGTATTTGTGCGGTGAGATGCTTCATCCAGAACTCAACTCGGGTCACCCTAGTTCCAAAGAAAAGCAGTCTGTTCAAGGTCCCACCCGACCCCACACGTCTGGAAGCGTGGGCTACTCCTCGCAAGCGCCGTCTGGAAGCGTGGGCTACTCCTCGCAAGCACCAACGACATGATTGTGAAAGGAGGATACTTCGCGGAGCTTGCGTTGCTTTGCTGTAGAGATGTCTCCGCGATGTTTTGCCGAGAAAATATGAATCCCAACATTAGGTGTTTAGTGTCTGATGCTCACGAGCCTGAGACCTAGAAAGGGATGAAATTCCAGGGAAGCGCCGACACACACCCACTTAGCCCGTTTGAATACCGCGCCAAATGCCTCTGTTTTAGCGTCTTCCTAAAACTGTCCTCGCTACCATTGAGCCACGAAACTAAGAACAAAGACGAATCTATGCCTAAGCAACACACATACTACAAGTGCCGGGTTATAAGGAACGCACCGCATGCACAATACAACTTTTTAAAAAAACGCGTCTCCCATTGAAAAGCGCAGGAGACGAGGCCCGCCGACCCACGGATCGACGAGTCATCTGCCGGCGCCGCTTGAAACCATAGTGAGAGAGAAAAAGAGAGAGAGTGAAGAGCGAACTTTATCGGCACGTCGCGAGGAGCGCGCTGTATCTTACGCCGTGTTCTTGGCGAAACCGGATTCGAATTTCCTTTTCCGTATTCCCAAAACATAACCCCTACCCACGTAGCACGAGAACGTTCTGAGAACATTCCGGGGATGTTCATAAAAACATAGGCAACATTCTTGCAATGTTGCAAATTTACGTAAGAACATTCTATCAACGTTGTCAGAATGTGGCGCAGGCACTTATCGCTACATCCGAGGAATGTTTTCAAGGGGATATTCTTAGAATGTTTTGAGAATGACATAGAACATTACCCAGGACATTCAATCAACATTCAGATATCCTAACAATGTTCTAAGAACGTTCTCAGAACATATCCAAAGAACGTCTGCAACTTTCTTGAAATGCTGCAAATTTATGCAGGGACATCCTTTCAATCTCCTCGGAACGTGGCGTGGGTACATCGCTACATTCAGGGTACATTCTCTGAGGACTATTTACAAAGATTCCACAATTACGGCTTGCTTAGGCTACAGCCCCTATGAGCCCTACTACATATATGGATGTTATAAAGCTCCTGACAGGGCGATCAATATTTTTTAATCTAAAGATATTTTTAGAAGGCGCAAGCACAAGCTAGCCGCTTTCCCAGCGCACCAGCCTGAGCATGTACTAACGACAGTTTACTCCTACCTGTCACCTTCTTTATTCAAAATGTGCTGCATACATAACCAATCACTCACTCCGAGCTTAAGAACAGATGTTTTGAAAAAGTTTATTGACATCAATTCAATGGAACTGGACACATAGATAATATACACACTGGTCTTCAAGCTTATTTACAGTTATTGGACCCTTCGATACGATGGTCACACTTTACACAGGAACTGAACACAGTATCTTATCCCTCACGCAAAAATAGCATACAGATACACATGGCATCCCAAGCTCAACTGCAGGATATACCTTTTCCATAGTATTGAACCCATAGTATTGAACGAATGATGTGAAGGGGCGTCTTTGCTTTCAACCATGTTGAATTAACCTGAGACTCGATAGAGAAGAAACATCAAAACATAGAAGGTACAGAAAAAATGAGGGTTGAGTTATGCATGCATGACAATACATGCATGCATGACATGACAATACATGCATGCATGACATGACAATACATGCATGCATGACATGACAATCATAACCTTAAATTGCAAGCTTCACCCTTGTTGGTGTTAGACTGGTGGCAGCTGATAAAACCCGTTTGCTCTTCTGACGTCTAACCCCTGGTTAGCTCAGTTGGTAGAGCGCTCCACCTGTAATGGAGAGGTCCCGGGTTCGATACCCGGACCAGGCGGATCTTTTCGGTCGCTCACCAGTCACCTAGCTGTGTTTGGAGATTTGTGTTTGTCCTTTGTCCCTCTTGTTCCCCTTCTCCAGGAATTATTTTCGTCGTTCTTGTCCAGCTCGCTTGCACCTTTGCATTTAATTGCATTATAATAATAACCTTAAATTGCAAGCTTCACCCTTGTTGGTGTTAGACTGGTGGCAGCTGATAAAACCCGTTTGCTCTACTGACGTCTAACCCCTGGTTAGCTTAGTTGGTAGAGCGCTCTACCTGTAATGGAGAGGTCCCGGGTTCGATACCCGGACCAGGCGGATTTTTTCGGTCGCTCACCAGTCACCTAGCTGTGTTTGGAGATTTGTGTTTGTCCTTTGTCCCTCTTGTTCCCCTTCTCCAGGAATTATTTTCGTCATTCTTGTCCAGCTCGCTTGCACCTTTGCATTTAATTGCATTATAATCATAACCTTAAATTGCAAGCTTCACCCTTGTTGGTGTTAGACTGGTGGCAGCTGATAAAACCCGTTTGCTCTACTGACGTCTAACCCCTAGTTAGCTCAGTTGGTAGAGCGCTCCACCTGTAATGGAGAGGTCCCGGGTTCGATACCCGGACCAGGGGGATTTTTTCGGTAGCTCACCAGTCACCTAGCTGTGTTTGGAGATTTGTGTTTGTCCTTTGTCCCTCTTGTTCCCCTTCTTCAGGAATTATTTTCGTCATTCTTGTCCAGCTCGCTTGCACCTTGGCATTTAATGCATGATAAAAAATCAATAACCTTAAATTGCAAGCTTCACCCTTGTTGGTGTTAGAAGCTGGTGTGGCAGCTGATAAAACCCGTGTGCTCATCTGACGTCTAACCCCTAGTTTAGCTCAGTTGGTAGAGCGCTCTCCACCTGTAATGGAGAGGTCACGGGGGGGGGGGTTTTTCTATACCCGGACCAGGCGGATTTGTTTCCGTCGCTCACCAGTCACCTAGCTGTGTTTGGAGATTTGTGTTGTCCTTTGTCCCTCTTGTTCCCTTCTCCAGGAATTATTTTCGTCATTCTTGTCCAGCTCGCTTGCACCTTTGCATTTAATTGTCATTATAATCATAACCTTAAATTGCAAGCTTCAACCCGTGTTGGTGTTAGACTGGTGGCAGCTGATAAAACCCGTTGATCAACATTCAGATATCCTAACAATGTTCTAAGAACGTTCTCAGAACATATCCAAAGAACGTCTGCAACTTTCTTGAAATGCTGCAAATTTATGCAGGGACATCCTTTCAATCTCCTCGGAACGTGGCGTGGGTACATCGCTACATTCAGGGTACATTCTCTGAGGACTATTTACAAAGATTCCACAATTACGGCTTGCTTAGGCTACAGCCCCTATGAGCCCTACTACATATATGGATGTTATAAAGCTCCTGACAGGGCGATCAATATTTTTTAATCTAAAGATATTTTTAGAAGGCGCAAGCACAAGCTAGCCGCTTTCCCAGCGCACCAGCCTGAGCATGTACTAACGACAGTTTACTCCTACCTGTCACCTTCTTTATTCAAAATGTGCTGCATACATAACCAATCACTCACTCCGAGCTTAAGAACAGATGTTTTGAAAAAGTTTATTGACATCAATTCAATGGAACTGGACACATAGATAATATACACACTGGTCTTCAAGCTTATTTACAGTTATTGGACCCTTCGATACGATGGTCACACTTTACACAGGAACTGAACACAGTATCTTATCCCTCACGCAAAAATAGCATACAGATACACATGGCATCCCAAGCTCAACTGCAGGATATACCTTTTCCATAGTATTGAACCCATAGTATTGAACGAATGATGTGAAGGGGCGTCTTTGCTTTCAACCATGTTGAATTAACCTGAGACTCGATAGAGAAGAAACATCAAAACATAGAAGGTACAGAAAAAATGAGGGTTGAGTTATGCATGCATGACAATACATGCATGCATGACATGACAATACATGCATGCATGACATGACAATACATGCATGCATGACATGACAATCATAACCTTAAATTGCAAGCTTCACCCTTGTTGGTGTTAGACTGGTGGCAGCTGATAAAACCCGTTTGCTCTTCTGACGTCTAACCCCTGGTTAACTCAGTTGGTAGAGCGCTCCACCTGTAATGGAGAGGTCCCGGGTTCGATACCCGGACCAGGCGGATTTTTTAGGTCGCTCACCAGTCACCTAGCTATGTTTGGAGATTTGTGTTTGTCCTTTGTCCCTCTTGTTCCCCTTCTCAGGAATTATTTTCGTCATTCTTGTCCAGCTCGCTTGCACCTTTGCATTTAATTGCATTATAATCATAACCTTAAATTGCAAGCTTCACCTTGTTGGTGTTAGACTGGTGGCAGCTGATAAAACCCGTTTGCTCTACTGACGTCTAACCCCTAGTTAGCTCAGTTGGTAGAGCGCTCCACCTGTAATGGAGAGGTCCCGGGTTCGATACCCGGACCAGGCGGATTTTTTCGGTCGCTCACCAGTCACCTAGCTGTGTTTGGAGATTTGTGTTTGTCCTTTGTCCCTCTTGTTCCCCTTCTCCAGGAATTATTTTCGTCATTCTTGTCCAGCTCGCTTGCACCTTTGCATTTAATTGCATTATAATCATAACCTTAAATTGCAAGCTTCACCCTTGTTGGTGTTAGACTGGTGGCAGCTGATAAAACCCGTTTGCTCTACTGACGTCTAACCCCTAGTTAGCTCAGTTGGTAGAGCGCTCCACCTGTAATGGAGAGGTCCCGGGTTCGATACCCGGACCAGGCGGATTTTTTCGGTCGCTCACCAGTCACCTAGCTGTGTTTGGAGATTTGTGTTTGTCCTTTGTCCCTCTTGTTCCCCTTCTCCAGGAATTATTTTCGTCATTCTTGGTCCAGCTCGCTTGCACCTTTGCATTTAATTGCATTATAATCATAACCTTAAATTGCAAGCTTCACCCTTGTTGGTGTTAGACTGGTGGCAGCTGATAAAACCCGTTTGCTCTACTGACGTCTAACCCCTAGTTAGCTCAGTTGGTAGAGCGCTCCACCTGTAATGGAGAGGTCCCGGGTTCGATACCCGGACCAGGCGGATTTTTTCGGTCGCTCACCAGTCCACCTAGCTGTGTTTGGAGATTTGTGTTTGTCCTTTGTCCCTCTTGTTCCCCTTCTCCAGGAATTATTTTCGTCATTCTTGTCCAGCTCGCTTGCACCTTTGCATTTATTGCATTATAATCATAACCTTAAATTGCAAGCTTCACCCTTGTTGGTGTTAGACTGGTGGCAGCTGATAAAACCCGTTTGCTCTACTGACGTCTAACCCCTGGTTAGCTCAGTTGGTAGAGCGCTCCACCTGTAATGGAGAGGTCCCGGGTTCGATACCCGGACCAGGCGGATTTTTTCGGTCGCTCACCAGTCACCTAGCTGTGTTTGGAGATTTGTGTTTGTCCTTTGTCCCTCTTGTTCCCCTTCTCCAGGAATTATTTTCGTCATTCTTGTCCAGCTCGCTTGCACCTTTGCATTTAATTGCATTATAATAATAACCTTAAATTGCAAGCTTCACCCTTGTTGGTGTTAGACTGGTGGCAGCTGATAAAACCCGTTTGCTCTACTGACGTCTAAACCCCTGGTTAGCTCAGTTGGTAGAGCACTCCACTGGAAATGAAAGGGTCCCGGGTTCGATAACCGGACCAGGCGGATTTTTTCGGTCACGCACCAGTCACCTAGCTGTGTTTGGAGATTTGTGTTTGTCCTTTGTCCCTCTTGTTCCCCTTCTCCAGGGATTATTTTCGTCATTCTTGTCCAGCTCGCTTGCACCCTTGCAGTTAATTGCATTATAAAAATATTGAACCCTACATGCTAAAATCGGGTCTATTCAAAACTGCACCTCTACATACGCAGTGAGTGCCAAGTTCGTTATCAAGTTTTGAAAACCATTGCTTTTCTCCTACACCTATATCACATTCCTCGGTAGAACTCATATAAGATAAAACTGATCCCTTATGCCAAGTTTCCAGAAACTCCACCTAATTTACATATTTTTGGTACAAAGTGGCATATAGTGGATGGTGTTTCGAACCACGGGTTGCGTGAGAGCTCCGCAAAGTTGGCTTCACCTGCGAAAATTCTAGGAATGTTCGCAAGCGAACGTTCAAAGAATGTTGCGCATATGAATGTTCGAAGTCGAATGTTCCGAGAACAATGTGCATACGAATGTTCGCCAACGAACGTTCCCAGAATGTTGAGCAGCTTACCTTGTAAGGAATGTTTGCATACGAACGTTCCTAGAACGTTCCGAATGGTGTTTTAACGTTCCTTCAATTCAACATTCAGAACACCCAGGGAATGCTCGCACGACATTGGGTGCTACGTGGGTATTCACGTGAATACTTAAATCTAGAAACTGCAGAACATATCTTCCTCTGGTTTTTCCACTTTAAACTTTATTTCTGGAGACGTTGACCTTATCACACCTTCTATGCTTTCTGTTAAACCTTCCGTAAACGTACATACAAGGATGGCATCTACATATCGTCTCACTATATATTGCCATTCCCGGAGACAACCCCTGTAGATTAACGTGCACTGCAGGATCCAAAGAGTTTAGGCAAAATTCGGCTACAATCGGTGCAACTCATGACCCTATACAAACACCTTTTTGTATATACTCCCTTCCTTCGTACTCCACTACTGTTGACTTCGGATAAAACTCCAGAATTGTTAAGAAACCTTCTACCGATATACCTGAGCCCGATTGGAACTTAACGAGATTCAGCTCCAATGGCTCCCTCACCCTCTGCATTAACCGAGTATTTTCTAGGGAATAGTAAGAGTCCTTAATGTCCATCGATAACACCTAACAACGCCTCCCATGATGAATCTCCAAAATGTCAATCAATTCATTTGAAGTTTTAAGCGATAGCGACTTCTCTAAGCATGCATAACTCAACCCTCATTTTTTCTGTACCTTCTATGTTTTATGTTTCTTCTCTATTGAGTCTCAGGTTAATTCAACATGGTTGAAAGCAAAGACGCCCCTTCACATCATTTGCACAAAACGTTCGAGGTCACTCTAGCTAGAACTCCCACAACATAAGGATCATTGTATAAGGTTGTTGAGGAGACTGTTGAATAACAATTGTGCTGGTAACTGCACACGTGTTCCGTCCATTGTGTTAGACAAGGGGTTGCCCCTTGTCTAACACAATGGACGGAACACTTATGCAGTTACCAGCACTTGTTATTTGAACAGTCTCCTTCAACAACCTTTTACAATGATCCTTTTCTTTGCTAACAATTTTAGTTTCAGTCCACTCGGAGAAACAGTTGCCACACTCCACAAGATGCTTTGCTCTTTCCGAATTTGACGCGCTCGACAGTACTGCCCTTTTGTGTTCCACATGCCATCGGAATTTCGTAAACCACAGCCTCTTCACATCCAATTGATGCATCCCTGTGTTTCTTCGGACAACCCTTCTGAACTGCCGAGAAGAGCGTCAACCTACTCAAGTTATAATCATTTTTGAACACCACCGAGAAACCATATTTTTCTGCCAAAGATTTCGAATTATGTGAGACTTAACAGATGATAGAACGGTATACACACAGTTTTTCGGGTTTTTTTTTGCGTTCCACATTGTTTCTTGCTAAGCTAAACAGGAGTTTCCTTACCACACTGCCGACTTCGAGATTTGAACAATCACTTCATTTTGTGGGTGATGACAGCATGATTTTTTCACTGCACGGCAAAATAGGCTTCAGCGCTTCTTTGCCGTAGCCCTATAGCACAATCCTTAAAAAACAATACACTTTCAAATCAAGAAACTGAAGAAAATCCGTAGTACACAGATCGCTTGTGAAAGACAACTCAGGAGCCTGCTGTTTTATGAAATCAACCCACTCTTCAACACTCGGGCCCTCAAATACACATCAACATAACGTATGACAATCGTACACATACGCTCCGGCCATTGACTGTACTCGCGCATGAGCCTCATGATATTCAATATTGTCACGAATGACAAATGATGAGGCGGCTAATAACTGAAGAAACTGAACGTTTAATGGGGCGAACTTGTGCCCAAAACACAAGAGAAGAAGGTTAGCTTCACAGGCGTCGATGTAGGCGAAACAGCTGGATCGAGCACTGGGGCGAAAACTGACTCCGGCTCGCCACGCGGAGCCCCTTATGTACAGTACAACAGTACACGCGTTGGCTTCTGAAACAATCGGCGTAGAAGCTTCCGCACGTGAAACATTCTAACCTGGAATAAGCAACAGGGTTCTCGAATCTGCCAGAACGCGACATTTACAGAAACAACAAAAAGGTGCCTCCGCAGCCAGGAATCGAACCTCGGGTCTTTGCCAGGCACCATAACCGCTAAGCCACGGGTGCGCTTTTTTTCTTTTTTTATTGTCTGTTAGGACAAAAGAGTACAAATACAGTCACAATGTTAAAATCGCATGTACGACGCGGGGGATCGGTGGCCGAGTGGTCTAACGCACACCAGCTCGGAGCACGTGGAGCGAAAGCTCGCGCTGCAGAACCCAGGATCCTGGGCTCAATCCCCGCCCCTGCCCGATTCGATCTGGATGAGCATCGTACCGGCGTGCGGTCGTGTATCACTACTGCGTGGTGCACGTTAAAGACCCCAGGCTAGCGGTTGTACCGCACTGGCTAAATCGCTCATCTACAGCTGAGGCCCACTGAGGCAGACTAACTTCCGGCTGTATAAACATACACACAACAATTTGCTTTGATGCACGACGCGTGGTGCGCGGGCATGAATGTTTAACGGTCGCGGTAACGGCAGGGGTTGTCGCCGTCCTGCTTGTCGCGGGCCCCGTGCCTTCCAGTGCGTGTGCTCTTGCGCTGTTGGTTGTCTCGGCGACGACGTGACCGGGAACAGACTCGGCGAAGAGCGTGTCACGTGCACGCCCAATGTCTTCGTGGAGACGAGCCTGGAGGCGGGCTTCGTCCAGCGATAGCTTGGAACTTCGGCAAAGTTTGTCGACGAGTGCCTTGTCGCGAAGCCCCACGACGAAGTGGCCCCTGACGAGTCGATCTTCAACTGCCGTCGACGCGTAACCGCATTTCTTGACGAGCAACCGGAGCCCCGTGAAAAACGCGTCCACGCTTTCGCCAGGTTCTTGTGTGCGACGGTGGAACACGACGCTTGCGCATACCTCGTTGGTAGGATGCACGAAGTGGAGTGTGAAGGCTTTTTTGACGGCGTCGAAGGACAGTAGCGCTTCCGAAGACAGGTCGAGTGTCTCGAGTACGCGCCGAGCCTCGTGGGAGTCCATGAGGTAGAGAAGAGTCCGTACCTGGACCTCGCCGGCGGCGTGGTGTAGTCCCGAAGCGAAGCGGAAGTCTTCGAAGACCGTAATTCATTGCTCCCAGGTGTTAGGGTTCGCAAAGTCGAACGGAGGCGGCGACCGAAGGGACGTGTGGGGACTGTCGAGCATACATGGGTAAATTACTTCCAAAATGTAATTTAATTACAATTACAATTACTTTGCTTCAAAAGTAGTTTAACTACAATTACAATTACTACTAAGTAAAAAGTAATTAATTACAATTACAAATTACTTTTAAAAAGTAATGCAATTACTTTACAATTACCTATTTCTGAGAGCGATCCGACTTACGCCATATAACTTTAAACGAGTTGTATGGAATGCAACGTATTTGTTAATTGTTGCCTCAATGTTTGAGGAGGCTTAAGCATCGCTACATAAATGTCACATTTTGTACTTTGCTTTTTTGAATTTTGTTTAATTTATGATAGAATTCGACAGTTTGGGGCAATGAAGTACTACGTTCGCAGGGGGCACAGCTCTCAAATGTGATCACTTGATGTAAAAGGGGTTATGGAGCAAACCCCGTTCAATCAATTTCTAACGGAAGTTATCATGTGACAAACGACATTCCCAGATAGGCTGTGTCTACTTCCTCCATGTGACCACTTCATTTCGTTACGTGGTCAAAACAGGTTAAGCAGGGTTGATAGGTTTCTCACTGAAGCTTGCTCTATGACCTTTGTGCGCAAGATCTTCACGAGTAAGCAATGTAAAGGGTGTCCCAAGTTGACGTTCCGCTGTAGAACTAACTGGAAAAATCGGCGCCTGCACATAGAAAGTTCGAACATTTACCGAATGTGAACTGAGCCCATCCGTTTTGCCGTGTGAAGTATGAAGGGGAAATTTAATCCTGCAAAATCTTAGAGTAGAAAACTTGCCTAAATTAAGGTTGGACGCTTTCGCAGACGACCAATTTTGCGACACTATTTACTTGTGGCACCATATCCCGATAGGCAAAGGACGACGCACTCTGTTTGCTCGCTGCTCATATCGGGATATGGCGCCAGAAGTAATAGTGTTGCTAACTCGGTCATCTGCGAACGCGTCAAACCTTGACTTCGGCAAGATTTTTGCTCCCATTTTTTGCAGGGGAAACAAAAAACTGCGGCTTGATATTTCACACGGTAAAACTTATCTGCTCAGTGCACATTCGGTGAAAATTTTAGCTTTCTACGAGCAGGCGCCAATTTTTTCGGCTTGTTTTACAGCAGAAGATTTGTTTGGGAGATCGTACAGATTGTACCGTTATCGACAAAAGTGAAATAGGACAGTGATCCTTGCATCCTGACTTCCGGAAACGGCTACCAAATTAGTTCCTATGCTGGAATACGCCAGATCGCTAAAGAAAAAATTGGGTAGACATAATTTTGTTAGCCAGGCAAATAAAATGTGACAATTAGTCATATATGACTATTTTACAAATACTAATATAAAACTAAAATCCACACGTGCTAATACGAACGCATTCACATAAAACATCATAGCATTGTAAATTATTTAAACTGAGCTGAAATTATAATGGTTCAGAAATATTTAAGAAGTGAATAGAGGGGTTCCCGAATTATTGGTGACAATATTTGCAGGTGCAAGGTCAGTCCTTAAAATGCTTACGCAAAAAATATCCGAAGTAAAACCAAAAGAAAATAAACTTGAAAATAACACAAAGATACAAATATGCGACAGTACTGGAACAGGGACGTAAAAAACTGGCAAAAAAGAAAGAAAAATAACTTCACAGACAATTAAAATTCCCAACCTCGGCTGAAAGCTGAAGCTCAATTTTTTTCTTTCAATATTTTGGCATGTTTATGCTATTGTTTTCTGCTCGCACCGCAGACAGCGCTGCACGGCGCCGTTGAGGTAGGCTTCAAAGAGGATTGTCTCTCAGACAGCAGTGTAAGCAACAAAACAACAAACAATGCGATGCTATTTATGTTGTGTGTGTCTGTGTGCGAGTGTTTCACTGAAAGCTGGGCGCTTGTATGAGAGCTGAGGCTTTCAGAGAGGTTCCGTCGGCACCGAAAAGTTTTGCAAAAGTAATTGTAATTGTGCCTGAAATTTTGCAATTACTAACGCTAGAAAGTAATTAAATTACAATTACAATTTCTTTTAGCCGGAAGTAATTATTGCAACTACAAATTACCAAGAAAAGTAATTAAATTACAGTAATTCAATTACTGCAATTGAATTACTACCCAAGTATGCTGTCGAGCGGCTGTCCGATGCTGGGTCTTGTCTCCTGCGGCGTTGTCATGCCGGCCGTGTCGAGCGAGCGAGCGAGGCGGACGAGCGAGCGGGCGAGCGACGGGCGAGCGTTACGCAGCTGCTATCGTGACCGCTTCTTACACCATGTCGCGGACCTGAATGATACGCAGACGCACCGCGTGACCGCGTTCCAACCGGCAAGGCAAGCGACTTTATTCAACCCCGCAATAAAATAGGCAAGCAACGAAAAGAGCGAGGGGGCGCCACTTGCGACATCTACACTTATCATCAACGTGTCATGGGTTCAACAAAGCCTGGGGGCAACGCGAACGAAGAAATGTGTCATCTGGTAATTTGCTCGTTTGTTTTCCTACCGGGAAGGAGTGAACCCATTGACCTAGTTTTCGAAGGTTGCTGTTTATTGATGTTCTCGAGGTTTGGAAACTGGTACCAGGGGAAGAAATGAGACAGGTCATCTTATCACTGGTCGTTTGAACGAAACAATGTTGGGTTTTATACTGCATTTTTGCTAGAAAGCCTATCGGGCCGCCGCGAAAGAAGATTCAGTCGTGGCACGGGGCGGTACCCCAGCGCGGAAGGCGCAGGAATAGACCCAAAAAAGCCATGACTAGGCGCGGTCACAAATAGCCCGAAAATAACCATGTCGCCAACTTGTCTACCACGCAGCCAGACATTATTTTCACTGGCCCAATTAGGCTATAAATAGCCCAATCTGGCAGCACTGACGACACCTTGTCGGATGGAGAAGGTTTGCAGTGTTCGTATGAAAACGCGGGGAACCGCACTTCCTTGTTTCTCTAGGTGCTCGATGAGTCCTCACAGCTCAAGATCATCTTTTTGGAGTGATGCCATGTCACTGACATAAATTATGCCGAGGAAACAGTCATCATCTTCGTCTTCAGTGCAGGCAAAACCGGCCTCGACGGGGAATCCCGGACAAAAACTCACCGGACAAAAGCTCGACGGACAGAAGCTCACGCGTTTTTTCACAGACCCGGACAAAAGCTTACCAGGAGAAAATTTTATGTTGGTCTTAACACGAGTGCGTACAACTTAGGTGCATGCGTGCGACACTAAAATGTAACGATAAATTAAATCTGACAGGCGCATGGTTTGTTGATTAGAGTAGATACAAGTTTATTTATCGATTGGTTAGAAGCGAATGCAGCCCCCTGCTAGCTCTAGCAGTCTTGGTAGATCTCGGTGTGCCTGGAACCCCTTGCAAATATTTTTCAGACGATTCTACAGGCGCAGAGTGAATTTTCGCATCCGCTTCACTGGGGCTCACCTCTATGGGCTTGTGTCAGTGCCGTGGCCTATAGAGCGCCTGATTTTGCTGTAGGCCTTCAGTCAGCCTCCAGACGCTTGGATGGGCGTGGCCGACAAGCTTCTGGAATCCGGTATTCTATCCTTCGTAGGTGTTGTTCGTCCTGTCTTTATCTTGAAGTGAGGCGTCGTACATATTCCACCGTTCCGGGGGAAACTCCGGTTGTCGTCGGCGCACAGTCAGGCAAAGGGAAGAATTCGCTCTGAGTGCCGCTGCAGAAGGAGCAGAAGTATAACGGAAGGGGCCGTTGACATACGTGCAATCAAAGCGGTCCAGCAGGTCGCCGATGTCATCGGTAGAGTTTTCCCTGGTGTAGGTTAGTCCTTCGGGCACAAGCTGTGGTGGAAGGAACGCCTGCCTATCCAAAATCCCGCACATCTTTCTAAATTGGTCATATGTCTTGTACTTGTTCAAAGGCCCAACTCCCGTTCCTTCAAAATATTTTAAAAATTCGCAACTCAATTGTTTGTATATTACAGTTTTGCTTTCAGTTTCCCTTTCACATCAACCTGCGATAATCCTTGATTTCAAATACATTAACGACGCACAATGACGGAAAGAATTTAATCTTCTTAGCCATTCACTTCAAATATTACCCTGAACCCCAAGAAAACCCGTGCATTAGTAATGAGGAGACATTGTGCCTAACCCTTATGTGCGCGTTTAGCCTGACTTAAGCACAAGTAAAAAAGCGAGGTCACCGAAGGGTGACCTCGCTTCTTCGGTCACTCTTCGGGTTCAAAAACTTCGGTCCACAAAGTGTTTTGGGAGTGGCACAAGGGTGCTCCGGCATATTTTGAGTCAAGCAAGCTTGATCTTATCATAGTAGAAAAACCCATAAAGACAAGGGGCTAAAAGGACAGAACAACACCGCCTCAAAAACAGCACAACAAGGATTTAATTAGACACAGTCTTCCTTTTTCAATTCAGATCCCCTGGTCATCAGCAGGCTCCTTGTCTCTGGGTTTTTCTACTATGATTCGTCACCAGCTCACCTGCGTCTTTACCCTAATTTCTTTGATCTTATCAGCGCCACTCAGTTTCGGTGACCTACATTTTGGTCCAAAATCGTTGCTTCTCTGCCTGTTATGGCTTATCTGTCAACACCTTTGCATGGGATGGAGTACCAGCTCTCCTAAAAGTGGTGCAATGTCCACCGCGTCCGCACTTTATCCAAGCCCGTGCTTCGCACTGGGTACCCAAAAAAAGAAAGGCGTGAGCTTTTGTCCGGGTTTGTGAAAAAACGGGTGATCTTTTATCCGGTTACCCTCGACGGGGACCCTCGACTGACAATCGGCGTCACATGTGCTTTCAGCCGGGCTTGTATACACGGTCATGTCAAACTCCTGCATTCGTAGACTCCACCGGGAGAGGCGTCCTGAGGGGTCTTCCAGATTCGCGAGTCAGCAGAGTGAGTGGTGATCTGTAACCACTCGGAACGTCCTTCCCTACAAATACGGGCGATACTTGGTTATGGCCCAGACCACGGAGAGGCATTCTTTCTCCTTCATAGAGTAATTACCCTCCTCAGCGCAGTGTGCTTGTCTTTCAGAGTATCTGGTGTGTGATTGTTTCTCTGCGCTGTCACTGCAGAATATGGTTCACCAACCCGCCCAAGCATCCATCCTCCCAAATTACCCTCCGCCTTGGACAGTATCCGGCTGGAACAGTACCCGTTCTGTTCCCTCCCATATTTGGACCAGAACCGCGTTAAGGTGAAACCCCACCGTCACTTAGTGTGATTCTAGAGCAAGAGATGGCGCTCGCATCGTCATCCAGACCTAGACATGAGCAGATAAAGTCCTGTATGATGGCGCCTCGATAGAGTGTGCATTTTGCCTTCTCTTTGATTTTGTCATCCCTGGTCATTGTTTAGTTTCTCCAAACTTCATGTTTCTACGAAGTGCGATCCGGTTTGTTTGCGGTGTCATGCAGATGGAGGATTTGATAACTGACGGCACCGTGCGCCCAAGAGCGACGCTTTTTGTTTTTCCTACTTATTTGCGTTTTTGTATTTACTGTCCTTTTTAATGCTTAGATCATCATCTTAGGGGCCTCTATGAAAACAAAAAATCATTAATTTTTGTCAATGACGCGTCGCGCTTTCTTCTCCTCGGCGAATCAGCCTGGAAATAAATTACGTACCCCAGCGAGGAGCGTTACTTTGTCGAACGTCGATAGACTACGTCGGCCCTCATGCAGCGGAAGCATCCGTCCGATTGAGATAGAAAGAAAACTACAACAAAAGCGTCAGGAAGTCGTCAAAAGAGCAAAACGCCCCGCTGCCCTATCTTTGATGGTGTGGTAGTAAAGAGAAAATCATTTTACAATATTTCAGTTAAGTATATAGAAATCAGGCTTATTAATTAAAGTGTTTTCTTTTCTCAGAACTTTCCAGAGTTGCGTCGGCAGTGTTTTTCTAGCTTTCTTTGTGGGTGTCGGCGTTTTGGAGGGAGCATTTGCGGGGGCAGAGCGGCCGAGAGGTGGGAGCGGTTCCCCCGCGGTCGTTAGGAAACGTCTCGGGTTTCGGGAGTCTGCTCGGACAGATCCATAGGACGGCCCGTTTTTTGAGCCGCTTGTGGCTTTTAACCGAGTGTGCCTGTATATAGAGGGTTTCGCCGCTTAATGTCAACGTTGTCGCTTTTGACCGGTGTAATAATTTAGCTGTTGGCCGCCAGCCAGACTGGGAAAAATGCAGGGAATGACACAAGGAGGAATTTGCTTTTGGCGGTTGGAGCACCAGGCGACAGCTCGCCGACCATTGGGTAACAGTATACCCACGTGAAAGTGTAGAATTTGAAGGGATTGATCGGTCCCTGAGGGGAAAGGAGGCCCCTACGAGCCTACAAAGGAGTGCCCGAGAGGATCTTTGAGAGGGAGATTTGGATTTTGGAGTCGATTGAGGAAAATGGGGACGGGGACCGAGTCTCTAGACGAGCAGGATGGTCTCCCAAGTTAGTGGGACTTGTAACTAGAGTGTAATAAATGCACATATTTCTAATTCCAAGCAGTGAGTCGACCCGTCATTCAGCGACGTTCGTGCCACCACGATCCAGATCATCGGAGCGGAACATGCTCCCCACACCACCGGGAGGACCAACAACTTAACTACAGGGTGTCACAAAAGAAAATTACACGGTCTTTTTACCGCAAAAATAAAATTGCATCGCGAACGCTCATTCTCGCCAAAGGTAGAGCTAAATGGTCAACAACCAGATGCCAAAGTTTCAGCCCGATCCGATAACTTAATCAAAGGTTATAAGTGATTTTCTGAAAATTCCAATGGGAAAATGGAGCCCATTTTTGCCCGTTCTCGGTTTCTGGTGCCATAGAGCCGACATGTGTTAGAAACTTCCGTCGGCAGCCATTTTCCCATTGAAATTTTCAGAAAATCAGTTATAACTTTGATTAAGTTATCGGATCGGGCTGAACTTTGGCACCTGGTTGTGAGCTCTCAGCGCTACCTTTGGGCGGAGAATGAGCGTTCGGCGATGACTAGTTTATTTTTGTGGTAAAAAAGACTCGTGCAAATTTCTTTTGTGACACCCTGTACATCTGTTGTAGTTTTTGTTGTTATTGCGGTTGTAGTTTATGCCTACTATTACGTTTTATTATTATACCGCCAGTTGCTTAAACTTTCAAATGACAGATTCCCAATTTTCTTTTTGATCTACAATACGCCAATAGATTAGAACAAAAGCATTATTTTTGTTGTTTCGGTGGGAGCCTGGTTCCAGGCTCTTATCTGTTATTTTTATAAAACGTGGAGGATGGGGAACACCTATCGACATGGAGGTTTTATAGTACCATTTGTGGTCCAAACCTACTCCAGAATAGCTCTCAGTACTGCTTTTTAGCGAGAAAAAGAGTACGTTCAGACTATATTTTTTTCTGTTTCTGCTATGTTCATAGAAAAAACAAAAAACAAAAAAACGTCGTCCTGTCTATTTTTCTGTCCCTCTACGTTTTGTTGTTTCTTCTCTACCCCAGTCTCAGGTTAATTGCACATGGCTGCTATGTTCAGTTTGGTAAATGCATTAAAGGCTCGAGGAGCTGTCGCATAATATACACATAGCAAATAAAAGAATCAATCACAAAGTAACTCAGGACACTATTTTATTTGGCGTGATTTATTACCTGTACGCGGGTCGTCAAAGATAAAAATAACGTTGGATTACAGGTTTGTGTTTTTGCGGTTAACTATTGAGCGTGTATTTGGCGGTGTAGCTGTCGTTGTTGTTTGTATTTTTGTGGACTTACTAGGGGTTGGCACCTAACAAACAGCACATAAAATGATGGCGACGTTAGACAATTAGTTTACACATTTCGCGCAACCGCTGTAGAGGTGCGCGGCATCAGTTCTTCGTTTTACGCTAGCTTGAGCGCAGCTATGCTCAAGGACACGAAGTCAAAGCTGTGGAAGGTACTGACAGAATATGTGGCGTGTAGTCTCGATTTCCACTTCTCAGGAGTCAGGGCGAAGAGGTTAAAAATCCGCAGTCAACATCCAAAGGGAGGCGCCGCCGCCCTCTTAATTTGGCGACACAGACAGCCCAAATGAAGCAGGAGAGAACTCATAAGTGTCGGGCAGGGGCATACAATCTGTAGCACTTTGAATAACCATCCAACACGTATGCTTGATCGTATCTTGCGATGGGCTAAACCCCAAGCTGCAGCCTGTCGGGTGCCTCATGAGCAAATTCAAAATACACGTGTTATATTTTTCGTGAATACGCAGGTGGTTTCTAACGGGCTCGTGGGTGAACCCGGCGGGCCGTAGCCTGGTAGCGTGTTTACATCGCTGGGGTAGACAAACTATAAATGCAATATTTGGCTCCACGATGAGGTCATCAAACAATCTGCGACAGCCGCAGTTGGCGACGTTCAGTGTGCCTCGTCTTTCCATGGCGAACGTCACAATCTTGATAGCGTTTGTTATACGTCACGCGCGGCACTTGACCAATTGCCACAGGCGACAATCTCGCTCATCAGCTAGCCGATGGAGGTGTTAGCCCCAGATGTCTATTGAACCGCGGCAACTGACGTAAACGCTGATAGTTATATATTCCCATCAACAGCAAAAAAGACAATGCCACAAGCTTGCCGCTTCAGCAGCGAAATTAATCTCTACAGATCTGGGGAGGTAAGATGTGCTGCAATGTTGGAAAGTATGTGCGTCTTCCTCGGACGAAGGCAACGTAATATTTGAAAGAACCTATGGTGGGAGAATGTATAGTAGAGCCCTGCACGGGCCCGGCCGGCCCAAAAGCTCAAGCCCCGATCGACCCGTGGTCCGGGGCCGGGTCGCGAAGCGTATGTATCTCTCAAGCCCGGGCCGGGCTCGGGATTGTTACAAAAATATTTCGGGCCAAGCCGACCCGCAAAGCCGGGGCCAGCCAAGCCAACCAATCCAAGTCGGGCGCGGAAACGGTTTTAAAACATTCAAAACACGACTCGGCCCTCTTTTATATCGCCCCTGTCAGGTTGGGGAGGAAAACTTAATCGGGATCACGTCTGCAAAACTGGCGGTATGGGCCGGGCTCCTAATCAGATTTTAAAAACCTGTCGGGCCTGGGCCGGGCTCGGGCTTACATTTAAAAAAAAAACATTTGTAGCCCAGGCCGGGCTCAGGCCGTGTACCCACCTGACCAGGTCAACTGGACCTGGGAATTCCGGCCCGTGCAGTGCTTTAGTTCAGAATTTGTTGCAAGCTGCTCATTCCAGCAGTTGTTTACCAGAATGGCCACCCGGGAATGCAACGGTCTCCGACCATTGAGAGGTTTTCAACACTCAGACAAAGGTATTCTTATTCACTGACAACCAAACGATGATCAGAATGCGTTTTAATTACACAATCGTCACTATGTTTCAAATAGTAATAATTTTAGATTGTTGAAATTAAGCGTGTTAAAAGTTTTTAATACTATATTGGAAAAGAATGCCGCTGCCCGTGTATTTTGGGGTGCGCCATACCTGAAAGACGGTAAGGAGAATATTCGCTTGCGGAAAGCAGGGATCTCCGGCTCGATCTCTGTACGTGCCCTTTCAATCTCGATGAGCATCGTACCGGCCTATGGTCTTGCAACACTACTGTGTGTTGCTTGTAAAATACCACATGATAGGTGTGGGAAAGTTCTTGCGGAAGAGCTGTTTGCCCTCGCAAGAAGGACGAGACAGAGGATTTCTGATATGCTTTTTAGTTACGCGGTTTAAACCAAATTAGAAAAACGAGAAAAAGAACTTAGTCAAATAAAAATGTGTAGAAAGAATAGTCACTCCTGACGGTATTACAAGACCCGCGGGTAAATTAAATCACAGTCATAGTTCGCGTACAAGCGGAGTAGGGCAGCGAAAGGCACTTCACCAGTCAGTGTTTGGCGTGGTCAGCGATGGCCGGAATGCGCAGTCGGTGATCGTAGAGCACGCAGCTTCCTTCTTCCTCGGGGCAGCCGTCTTCTGCTCTGAGGTGCCAAGGGTTCGCCGATTACGAACCGCCCTCGCGTCTCGGGATTCCGCCGAGTCTCCCCAGGTTGGATGACGGCTCCAAGAAGGTTTAGGTTTGCTTTTTCCTCCCCCTTGATCTTCCACACCTCCTCTTCTTCTTTCCTTCTTCTCGTGCTGCCCCTACTCCCTCTTCTCTTTCTTCTTTTCACAGCGTTGTTGACTTGGTTTCGCTAGTCTATTATATACAGTTCACCACACAACCCCCCATTCAAGTGTTTTTTTTTTTTTTTAAGAAAAACAAAAACCGTGTATTTGTGAACCCAGAAGTACAAGCGGAACACCGTGTAAATTAACCAACTAGTGTTCGGTTACTTCAAGCCCTGCTCATGAAGTCTGCCCCTATGTTTTCACTGCCCTTAATATGAACAACTCTGAAAGAATACTCCTGTAACAAAAGACTCCACCTCAGCACACGACTGTTCAACAATCTTGCTGAGTTCAAATATTGAAGCGGATGGTGATCTGTTTGTACCATGAACTGTTTGCCAAACAGGAAGAAGTGAAATTTCTGAATAGCCCATATAAGAGCTAAGCACTCGCGTTCTATGGTAGAATACTTCTGCTCGCGTGGCAGGAATTGTTTGCTGGCGTAGGCTATCGGATGTAGCAATCCGTCGTGTTCTTGCATTAAGACCGCCCCCATTCCCGTCTCCGATGCATCAGTTCTTAAGATGAACTGTTTTGTGTCATCCGGGGCTCGCAAAATAGGTCTCGAAGAAACAGCAACTTTTAGAGCCTCGAAAGCACCCTCCCTCTCTTTTGTCCATTGCAACTTGTTGGGCTCCCCTTTCCTTGTCATTGTAATCAAAGGTTGTACAATTTCAGCATAAGCCGGCACAAATTGTCTGTAGTAATTGGCTAAGCCAAGGAAGGATCGGATCTGTTTTTTAGTTTCCGGTTTCTTCGCTTTCATGATTTTCTCTATCGTGTCCAACATCGGTCTAATCTGTCCTTTTCCAATCTCGTGACCCAAGAATGTGATTTTTTCCATGCCCATTTCACACTTACTAGGTTTGATTGTTAGTCCCGCTTGGCGGACACGTTTGAACAACAGTTGTAAGGTCGTTACGTGTTCGTCCCAAGTCTCTGTGGCGACAAGTACATCGTCAATATAATGCTGGGCGTTAGGTATCCCCTCCAGGAGCTCCCTCATCAGTCTCGTGAAGACCGCCGAGGCTGTTCTGAGTCCAAAAGGCATATACCGGAAGTGGTATAGACCTGTACTTGTCGAAAATGCTGTTACTGGTTTCGATTCTTCCGTCAGAGGTATCTGCCAGTATCCCTTTACTAAGTCAAACTTCGAGAAAAACTTCTTGTTTCCCACTTCCGCAAATACGTCGTCAGTGCGGGGTATGGGTTCAGCGTCTCCAACTAAAATGTTGTTGAGACGACGGAAATCGACACACAACCGAAAAGTACTGTCTGGCTTACGTACCAAAATTAGTGGTGATCGGTACGGAGATTTGGACTTTTCGATTATTCCTAATCGTAGCATCTCCTGGACTTCGGTTTCGATCGTTTCCCTCATAGCTAGGGGAATGGGATACTGAGGCGTTTGTACTGGAGCTTCGCTCGTGAGTTGCAGTTCACATTCAAGAATGTTCGTCTTTCCAGGAAGATCCGAGAACACATCGTCATACTCCTGAAGTAAGATCTGTAGTTGTTTCCTCTTTTTTTCAGAAAGGTGTTGATTGATGACAGCCTCCTTCGAACTTTGCGTTTTCTGGTAGGAGGGAATTGACAGTGGGCCATCTTTTTCTTCCTCAATTGCAAAAAAGGCGCATGTCTGATTGGGAATTCGCTCATGAACTTCCCGCTCTTCATAGCGTTTGAGCAGGTTTATATGAAACAGCTTCTGAGTGTGTCCTAAGTCAAGGACATAGTCATGACTTCCCTTGATTCCAATCACTGGAAAGGGTCCTTTCCAAGCCATAAGTAGCTTGTTTTTGGTGGTAGGCAGCAAGATGAGAGCTTTGTCACCCACTCGCAGTTGACGATCTCTGGTTTTCTTGTCAAAGTAGTGCTTCTGCACTTCTTGTGCCTGGGCAAGATTCTTATGCGCAAGTTTCATTGTCTCTTCTAGCCGCTCTTTTAAGTCTAGGACATACCCGTAGGTTGTCCTGGCATCTTCTGTAAGCTCGTCGTCGGTCCAGAGCTCCTTTAGGATTGTCATGGGACCGCGTATGTGTCTGCCATATATAAGTGTGAATGGGGAGAAGCCCAGACTACGCTGTGGGACCTCTCTGTATGCGAACAGAAGTGGAGCGAGGTAACGATCCCATTGTCGTGGCCTCTCTTGACACATTTTACGAAGCATTTCCTTCAAGGTCCCGTTGAACTTTTCTACCATCCCATTACACATGGGATGATAAGGCGTGGTGGTCAGTCGCTCAATAGACAGAAGTCGAGATACATCTTTCATCAAAGCAGATGTGAATGAAGGCGCCTGGTCACTCAATATTTCTTGTGGCACTCCGATGCGCGAAAACATCTCGATCAAGCCTTCGGCTACTGTCTCGGAGTCCATCGATGGAAGTGCCACGGCATCAGGATACCTTGTTGCGCAGTCGACCATTGTCAGGATGAAACGGTTCCCTGCATTTGACGGGGGCGAGAAGGGACCAATCAGGTCAATCGCCACTCGCTTAAAGGGCGTTTCAATAATGGGCATTTTTCCAAGAGGTGCCTTAGCTATCCTTCCCTTAGGGGTCACCCTCTGGCATGTATCACACGAATTCACAAATCTCTTGATCTGTGCTTGAACTCCTGGCCAGAAAAAGGCTTCTAAGACGCGATCTGTGGTCTTCTTTATTCCTTGGTGACCTGCCATTGCCCCTTCGTGAGCCACGCTCAGGACGTAATGACGCAGGTCCTTTGGTACCACCACTTGGTTGAACGTCTTCCCAGATGTGAGGGTATACCGTCGGAACAGCACATCTTTAGATTGGTAGAACTCATAAGTGTGTCCACCACTTGAGGTCTGAGGCTTCCCGATCTTCTCGAAGCATATTGCCAAAGAAGGGTCGAGTTTCTGCCGTTGACTCAAGTCATCTCTGGAAATCTCTGTACCCTCCGGTGATATGCTTGGCATTTCTCCATTCGTCTTTGTAGATGCCGTCATATCCACTTGATTCGAGGCTTGTTTCGGAAGAGTATTCCTCTCCTTCGGCCAATTTGGATCTGGATTCCCTGGTAGTCGGCATCCTGCAACATTCCCTAGTATGACGTCGTACAGCGGCGTGTCCATTACCTTGGCTATAACCTGTCCACTGAAGTATGGACATGCGATGTGAACTCTAGCCTCAGGCAAGGTTTGACACGATCCGTCCACAAGATATATCATTCCTTCAGTACCCGTAAAGGCTTCCTCTGGCACTAATTGTCGTCGTACCACCACGGTGTTGCTTCCTGTGTCCCTGAGGACTACAGCAGTTTTCCCATCCAAACTGCCCTCACAGATGGGCATGACGGTTCTGTTATTGGAGACCCCCTCGGGGTGGTTCTGAACAACATTGACCATTTGTGTCTCCGCGTCACCCTCAGAGGCGCTATTTTGTGCGCCGTGTCCTGTTTTTGTTGTTGAGGCATCCTGCGGTGCAATAATGCACGATGCTTGTGACTTGTCTTGATTTTTACGAGGACATGTTTTTGTGTCATGCCCTTCGTTCTTGCAAAACCAACAAAACTTCTGGCTCCCTGGCCGCAATCTACATTCCGTTGATTTGTGTCCTACTCTGTTACATATCATGCAACGGGGTTTCTCCTTTGCCCCAGTGTCGATCGTGTGCCTTTTCTCTGAATACCCAAGCCCGACATTTTCTGTTCCCTGCTGACTTAAATTTGAAAGTTGCTGAGCCTCTAAGTAGTGGTCTGACGTCTTCGCTAGATCACTCAGACTCGTGCAGTTTCTCTCTTTTAGAAATACCGCCAGTTTCGGGTGACAGTTACTCAAGAACCTTTCAGATATGACGAGGTCCCTCGTAGCCTCATATGTCTTGGGCGTTTCTGTCATCGCGATCCAGCGATCGAAGTACCCCTCGAGACGTGATGCGTACTGGGCTCCCGTTTCTCCATTCTGTGGTTTCGATGAGCGAAACTTTTCTTTGTACCCCTCGGCGGTAAAGCGGAACCTCTGAAGTAGGGCGCGTTTCGCCTGCTCATAGTTGAGGGAATCTGTTGGTGAAAGTCGACCGAAAACACACAAAGCTTCACCCTTGAGGCACATACTGAGAGCTGTCGCCCACTTATCTTGTGGCCACTCTTGACCTACGGCTACCCGCTCGAACCTCTGTAGGTAGGCATCCAAGTCATCCCTTTTTTCATCGAAAACTGGGATGAATTTGTGTGGACTGATCATGACATTTGCGGAAGTTGAACCACGTTCTTCGCGCGAAGTTCTGGACATCTCCGCTTCCGTCTCTCTTTGTCCGACCTCTGCCAATCGGAGCTTTAGATGAAGAGTCTGCTGTTCCAGAGCGAGGCGTTCGCGTTCACATTCAGCTAACGCGTGCTCTGCGTCTAGCTTCTCTTTCGTCGCTTCTCTCTCTGCTAGCTTTTCATCGCGCTCTCGTGCCCGTTCTGCGTCTACCCATTTGCGCAACTCATCTCCACTAAGACCGATCGTCTGTCCCAGCGAAAATAACTCTTTCGTATCCATCCTCTATTGTAGAAACAGTATTCACCCTGTCTCGTCCTGTCGCGGACGCCAATGTGGGAAAGTTCTTGCGGAAGAGCTGTTTGCCCTCGCAAGAAGGACGAGACAGAGGATTTCTGATATGCTTTTTAGTTACGCGGTTTAAACCAAATTAGAAAAACGAGAAAAAGAACTTAGTCAAATAAAAATGTGTAGAAAGAATAGTCACTCCTGACGGTATTACAAGACCCGCGGGTAAATTAAATCACAGTCATAGTTCGCGTACAAGCGGAGTAGGGCAGCGAAAGGCACTTCACCAGTCAGTGTTTGGCGTGGTCAGCGATGGCCGGAATGCGCAGTCGGTGATCGTAGAGCACGCAGCTTCCTTCTTCCTCGGGGCAGCCGTCTTCTGCTCTGAGGTGCCAAGGGTTCGCCGATTACGAACCGCCCTCGCGTCTCGGGATTCCGCCGAGTCTCCCCAGGTTGGATGACGGCTCCAAGAAGGTTTAGGTTTGCTTTTTCCTCCACCTTGATCTTTCACACCTCCTCTTCTTCTTTCCCCTTCTTCTCGTGCTGCCCCTACTAGCTCTTCTCTTTCTTCTTTTCACAGCGTTGTTGACTTGGTTTCGCTAGTCTATTACATACAGTTCACTACACTAGGTTTCACAGTCGAGCGGCTAAATATTTCACCTACAGCGCTAACCATGCCGCATTAAATGGAGAGCCCGACCTCACGGCTGTGGTGTAGTGCCTAATTTGCTTTTGGTTTGTTTTCTGAGCTCGTCGATCTAAAAAAGAAAAGACCATGTAGCTTTCGATGAGACAAAAAAATTTTATTCGTAGTTTTTATTTACTTAATATAGCATGATTTTTTTTTTTATTTCACAGATAAACACGACGTGAGATCGCGTGCAGGTCCAAATAATGACAGAATACACGTTTTTGTTTTGTTAGCTCGATATGACGATGCTAAAATTTATATTAACATATTTTGCTAATTTCCGTTTCCGTTTCAAAGCTCCGCGTCAAATTGAACAACCTGTTCTGAACCAGGGCCAACGCCATCCTCAAGCTCATCAACCTCGAGTCTACTGAATGTGCCCAGCATCGTCGCCAAAAATCCAAGCTATGGAAACTCCACTTGTATCTCAAATAATAAGCTACCATACACAGTTCAGGTTTGCACACTTCCTCTCAAGCCGAAGGTAGAAGAATAGTTTAGGTTGGGTATTTTAAACTTGAACGCCATGATTGCCCGAAGGATACGTGTAGCACATTTCTATTTGCACATGAGCTAAGGCAGGCCTTATGCTCTTGGTTTACGTTTGTGTGCACGCACTGTAATGAAGAACGGGTCATTTCAACTAAGCACTCGAAGTAAACCAACATCAACGAGGCAGCTGCAATGGGCACGTTATGCACAGGAAATGGGTTCAGCTCAATAGAAGAAATTTTCTCTCTCCTGAACATTCCTTGCTTGTCGTCTCAGCATTCATCAAATATAAAGAGAGCGTAAGGCTGAAGTGAGAAGACATTCTGCTTTCTGAAATGGTCACGGCTGGAAACGAAGAGCACAGTGTGCAAATCCGGAGACTACACTGAGGATGGATTGCCGTACATAACTGTCGTCGTTGATGCTGGATAGGCCCACCGCAGTTAGAGCCACCGATACACGTAAAGCTCAGATGTTGCTGTCATCATTGGCTCACAAACAAAATCCTATACCTCTTTGGTTGTAACAAGTATTGCATTACTTGCAATTTCTACATGAGCAAGAACGAGACTCCACGCAATCATGCCTGCTTCAAAAGTGGGATGGGCCTTCAACTGCAATGGAGTCTGATATCATCGCCGAAGGATTTTGAGAAAGCCGCGAGATGCATGACCTAAATACAGAAGAGTTGCGGGGATGAAGATTCCAATGTCGAAAAGGCCTTCGAAACCAGTGCTGAATATGGAAGGATGATAACAAAGGTGGCTTGCAATAACCACGTCATTGACAACTACAGCAAGTCACACTATGGCATTAGGAGCTTAGGAGAAAGTCACGCAAAGCATTTGACAAGCGTTAAAATGTAAAGATTGACAGCCGCGGCAAAGGGATCTATCTCTGCAACCCAGGCGCTCAAGCAGACAACTCAAGAGCTCGCGAGCAATCTGCGAAATGAACCAAGATATGTATTTGGAACGCGAGACAACTGGCTCCCCTTACTACTCTCAACAGCATCAGCAGCAAGCATCAACCACATTTGAAGATTTACCGTACACGCTACAAAGAGACCTGATGAGGACTGCAAATAATCTCGCCGACAAAGGTTCTTCGCTTACTGAGAACTCTACAAGTAATTTGGCGGAAAACTACATGTCTGTAGTCTCCAAATTTTCTGGCGGAAGAGTAGGTGCTGCGTTCTCGTAGTATCGACGTCAGGCGACACCCATAAAGAAGTTGTCCAGCGTGATGAAAAATTCTGGAATTAACACACGCTTCTACGCCCGTTGCGGCTTCCCTTTCTAATGGAAAAGCTACCGATGCGCTGCGGAACGTACGGGCGTGGGCGCCTGCCTCCACATGACACATAGAATACCTTTGCCGAGGAGAAATTACGGTACACAACAATTGGCATATTTAATACCTGATATACTAATCGAACATCCAAACATTCAAGAAATTATTCCAAACTCTGGGTCTAATTACAGGTATAACTATTTATTCAAAAAGTACCTTCTGTTATGCGCACCAAAATACATATTTAAACATATATGTGTAATAAATTAAACCACTTTTTTGTATACCTGTTATAATTTTATTGTTTATAAATGCCTTCTCTTTGCCATATATTCAACTACCTCAACGATGTTGTAACTACTGTATAAAAATTGTGTACTTTTTCGTTTCCTAATCACTGTTTATTGTTGGTAATTGGTGTGTGCGTGCGTGTGTGTGTGTGTGTGTGTGTGTGTGTGTGTGTGTGTGTGTTTTTCGTGATGAGCTGAGCTTTGTCAACCGGCAACGGGGCCACGCTGGGAAGAGCATATCAGCCTTTTGCCCGCCCTGTTATCGGAGACTGTAAAGTCTGAATAAATAAATACACAAACAAACATGCAGCGTCACGCTTGTTGTTCTGATATCGCTAGCCCGTGCTCCGTGCAAGCCTTCAGGCGTCTGATACCCAGACCTTGGGGTTTTTTTTTGGTCTTACATGTAGCGCTCCAGACGGTGCACGTTGACAAACACGATTAAAAACTATTCCTGATCAGCTGGCGCCATCTGCGTTTGTTATCACGAAACTGTGGCTTGTCGTAACTGAATGGGAAAAGTTTGATGCCCAATAATGAAGTAAGCGTGCAACCTATCGATATGTAATTTTCATCCAATGCAATATTAGGAAGCGCTTCGCCCTTTAATGTCTCAAAATTTGCTTTCGTTCACACACAAACGTTTTTAAACGCAGAAAAGTAATGCTATTTTTAACTTTATTTTTTATTTCAAAACCTGAAGTGTTTATTTAGTTTAATACATAATTTTGTGATTGTAATGTTCTATAGGCTAGACATCTAACGTTTCGTATGAATTGGATAACTGTAGCTCAAGAAAATAAATGTTACATTTTGAAAGTGAGGTCCACTAAAATATAAATGGAAAAAAGGCTGCTAAAGATAACCCTATTTTCTAGACATTGAATTGTTAATGGATGGCAGCTCTTTAATTTGGTATAAGGGATATAATTCTGCATAGCATACATAAAAAGTTTAAGGCTCTCAAAAATAAGCATATTGTGTTTGAAGTCCTCGTTTAAGCTTGTCGAACACCTGGTGGTGCTCTTCTGTTAACTGAAACTTTACGGCGTCTTTTGTAAGGTATGTTAGTGGCGCAGAAAGCTTCGCAAAATTACGAACGAAGCGCCTGTAATAGACACAGAGGCCTAGAAATCTTTTTACGGCCTTTTTGTCCGACGTTCAGAAAAATGCGGCTACGGCGCGCGTCTTGTCGGGGTCAAGACGAACACCCTCGCTGCTCACGACGTGGCCTGGGAACCGCAAAGGAAGTGGTGAAGATCCTAGCCGAGGTTTCTACTAAACTGAATGATATGAACACTAAACTAAGCCATAAAAATAATACCATGAACACAAAATTATGGACAGAACTGGAGGGCGTAAATCGGTCTATGGACTTTATAAATAAAAATTCCGAGGATTTAAAAAAAAATTCCTTGCTGCCGCCGTCAAAGAAATTAAAGAATTGAGAGCTGAACAGGATGCTCTAAAAGTTGAAAACAAGCGGCTTGCTGACGAGCTTTGTACGGTAAAAAAGGAGTTTCTTGACCTCAAACAATACAGTCGAACAAATAATCTGGAAATCAAGGGACTCCCACAGAACCCAAACGAAGACCTTGAGACTCTAGTCGCTAAGCTCGCTGGTTGCGCAGGGGTTCAGGTGTGCCCCGCTGACATCGATGTTGTGCATCGTGTACCTTCGAAAACCCAAGGGGTACAAAATGTGATTGTAAAGTTTGTGCGACGTAGTGTCAGAGATGAAGTCTTGACAAAGACGGAAAAACGAAGGCTTACGATGCGCTGACCTTGGTTTTGAGACTTCTGTGCCAGTTTATATAAACGAACATTTATGTCTCGAAAACAAAATCTTGCTGAGCAAAGCGATCCGCTGCAAGAAGGACAAGGGATGGAAATTTGCCTGGGTGTCCCAGAGCAGAATTTTTATGCGAAAAAATGAGACTAGTGACGTCATTTTGATAACTAGTGAAGACGACCTTTCGAAGATTGCGTAGAGGAAAATAAGTTTTTTTTCTTTTTTTTTTTTTCTTATGTCGGAGAACTTTTTTACGCCCCTTGACTTGTATGATTTTCTGAAAGAAAAGCATTCCTTATCAGATACGTTTCTTCATATGAATACTAGGTCAATTAAAAACAAGCATGATGAGTTGCATAATCTGTTTCATCAATTCAGGACCACACTTAAGTGTTGTTATGTTTTCCGAAACGTGGTATACAAGCAGTGCAGAATATTTTATTTTGCCCGACTACAATCATATCAGCGTTGATAGAGCTGGAAAAAGAGGCGGTGGTGTCGCTATGTTACTGAAGAAGTATATGAGGTACGAAATATTAAAGCAGTTTCAATAATCACCGAATGGTATGACATTTTGACTTGTTGTTAATGATACTATATTTTCCGTAGTTTATCGTCCCCCAAGTGCTGCCTTTGCGCCTTTTATTCAATGTTTTGAAGAGCTCTGTGGATTTGTAAATGATCATAACTATAGATGGTACATTGCTGGTGACTTTAATATTGATTTGTTTACTGATAGTAACTTGCAATTTGTGTTTACAACTCAGTTTCAATCCTTTGGTTTTTTTAATGTCATCAAGAACCCTACAAGAGTAGCTAGTAAAAGAGCTTCTCTTCTTGACTTGTTTATTACAAACCACGAACTTTCCGTACTGTCTGCCGGCGTCATTTCATCAGATATCAGTGATCACCTTCCAATTTTTATAGCGGCAGAAAAACATCACTTTAGACAACGTTACATTAGCTCGACGATTACATACCAACCTATCACGCAACGCAAGTTAGATGCTTTCCGCTATGAAATTGAACATAAAAATTGGTCTGTTATTTTTGAAAGTCGATCGGTAGATGATGCTTATAATTCTTGTTTGGGCATATATATTCGAATATATGGCAAATATTTTCCATTTAAAACTGTAAAACCATCCAAAAACTCTCGCAAACCTTGGGTTACACCAAAACTTCTCACTATGATTCGCACAAAAAACAACTTATATGGTCAGTTTTTGAAATCTAGGGAAAACTCGGAACTTGAGATTTTTAAGAAATATAGAAAACTAACAAGCATGCTGCGACAAGCGAAGAAAAATTATTACATTAATATGTTTAATATCGATGATATACGTCAAAGTGATGTGATGTGGCAAAGACTCAAAACATTGCTTAACTACAAGCCACAGGTTTTTATGCCAGTTGAAATTAACATAAATGGTTGTATAATGTCGGGGACGGATATGGTGAATGCTATTAATAGCTATTTCGTAAATCATACCACATCTCCTGTTTCTACTACTGTAAATAATGCACTTCAGTACATGCCTTCACCCTTGCCTAATTCTATATTTCTTTTTCCCACTGATGTATTCGAAGTATATAATATATTTATGAGCCTAAAGAATAGTAGAAGTCTTGATGCATACAATATGCAAATAAAACCAGCAAAGTGTGTTCTATAGATATCGTAGCACCATACCTAACATACATTCAATCTTGCACTTGAGTCCGGTGAGTTTCCTATCAAAATGCAGATTGCCAAAGTTAGTGTATTGCATAAAGGTGGTGATTTAAATAATATTAACACTTTTAGACCAATTTCTATACTTCCAGTATTTTCTAAGTCACTCGAAAAAATAGTTTCAAATAGAATTGTCTCTCATCTTGAGAAATACCTTTTAATTAAAAATTCTCAATTTGGTTTCCGTAAAATTTATTCCACTGAGTTAGCCTTATTAAAACAAAAATAAATAATATTAAGAGCACTAGATAATCACCTATTAACAATCGGTATATATTTAGATTTCTCTAAGGCCTTTGACACAATAAATCACGATGTCCTGATAGCAAAATTAGAATACTATGGCATTCGTCGGAAAACATTAAGTTTGTTACAATCTTACTTACAGGATCGTACCTAGTTCGTGTCTAAATTAAACTTAAAATCTGATATTTCAAAAATAACTTTTTATTCTTTATATTAACGATATTAGGAATGTAAATCGTGATGTTAAAGTTGAGTGTATTATATATGCTGATGACACTAGCATCTTCTTTTCCGATAAAGATATCCGTACTCTAGTAACTAAATGTTATAGCGTTCTTGATCGTGTTGAAAAATGGACAAAAGATAATCACCTTAAGTTAAATTCGCAAAAATCAAAGCCATTTCATTTAGAAGTCAACATGCTACGGTTATTCGGTTATTATCCCAGACCCGCTGATTTCGAACAATGAAGAAATTGAATTTGTCGACACTATTGAGACTTTGGGCGTTTGGTTTACAAATAGTTTGTCTTAGAATATGCATCTTGATTATCTTTCGTCTATACTGTCGAAAATAGTGGGGTTGCTAACCAAGTTTAAATCATTGTTACCTCGTTGTGTTAAGCTACAGCTTTACAATGCTTTGGTATATTCCCAACTTAATTATTGTCATCTAGTTTGGGGAAATACAACAAAAACTAAATGTAAATAAACTACATATTTTACAAAAGAAAGCTGTGCGTGCTATTGCCAATGTTTCATACTATGATCATACTGAACACTTTTTCTCATTGCTTAATATAAAGCCAATTTCAAATATTTACAGGTCCCGACTTCTTGTGGCGTACAAGAAGTCTACGCAGTTTAAAATAAAGTTTTTGAGGAATTATGTAACCTAGTTCTTTTCACTTCCTCATATGAACTCCGCCCTATAGAAAAATGGTTTGTTTCATTATCACATACATTATACTATAACCACACGCTAGATTACATATTAACTACTTTATTGAATGAATTTTTTTAAAAGGTGTTGATATTCATGCAATGACGCTGGCAGAGGTACGAGCATTATTTCAGGGTTGTTTTCTTAGGTACGGTTAAGGCATACGGATTCCTGTACCGTTGTATACTACAATGAATGTATTAATTTCATTTTGTTTCTCTTGTTATTGTTTGATCTGTGGTCGGTACATTTAAAATAGTGTCCTCTCTTTCAATCTAGCTATTTTGTTCGTTTTTGAAATTGCTTGGGAATCGCCTGCAGCAAAGGGGTCCAGGACCTCCGTCAAGCTGCTGCAGCAGCTTTTTGTCTTGGTTCCCCGTTTCAGTGATGAAAGAAAATAAAGATTTATTATATTATTATAAGCGAACCGACATTTCGTTGGCTTGAGAGTTAGTCCAGCGGCCTTGATGGCTTGAAAGGCGGCACGGAGTTGTCGTAAGTTCTCGTCGAAGTTGCTGGCGAACACACAGCGTCGTCGAGGTAGACGAGACATCTCTGCCATTTTAAGCCTCCCAGCATGGTGTCCATGACAGACTGGAAGGTCGCCGGCTGCTGTGCATAGTCCAAAGGGCGTCACTTTAAATTCTTACAGTCCGTGGGGCGTGACGAAGGCAGTTTTCTCCCGGTCCCGTTTCTTCAACCTCGATCTGCTAGTAACCACTCTTCAAGTCCATCGACGAAAAGTATCGGGAGTGGCGCAGACGGTCTAGATTATTGTCGATGCGGGGAGCGGGCAGACGTCTTTCTTTGTCACAGCTTTGAGTAGACGATATTACACAGATAATCTCAGGGTTCCGTCCTTCTTCTTTACGAGCACAACAAGGGAAGCCCATGGATTGCTTGACGGCTGTATGATGTCATCATCGAGCATTTCCTGAACCTCTTCTTGGATGACTTCCCCCTCTTTTAAAGAAACGCGACACCGCGACTGGTGGACTGTGCGCACGTCGCCGTCGGTAACAGTGCGATTTTTCGCCACTGGTGTTTGGCGAACTTTCGACGACGTGGCACAACAGTCACTGTATTCAGCGATGAGATCAACCAGTTGCCGGCGCTTTGGGATTGGGAGCTCGAGGTCAATGTCAAGCTGCGGTGGCGACGTGCTCGTGCGCTATGACGACGAGGACTCCTCAGAGATTGCGGCGGATAACGCTTGAAGCTCCTCGACGTGCCCCACGGTGGTAGCCTCCGTTAGGTGCTGCGGCTCCTCTTGAAAGTTTGTCACGAAAAAAGTTGTAAGTCCTTCTTGAAGATCCGTTACGCCTCGTGCGACGCCAATTCATTTTTCTAGAAATAGTTGGGCGCTGCCTTTCAGAAGAGCTTCACCGCACACGGCTGCGTCGTTTATGACGGTTCAAAAACACTCGACTGCGGTGGCAGTTTCACATGGTCGGCAATAACTCGGATCACGGTTGACGTCGTGTTGGGCTCCACCGGCGGCAGAACAGGCTTTCGGATTGTCAACTGGTTTGCGCCGAGGTCGATGACGGCGCCATACTCGCAGAGAAAGCCCATTCCGAGGAGAATGTCTTTCGCACAGTCTTCCAGAACGACAACCTTCACAGGGCACGTCTCACCATGGATCATGATGCGAGCACTGCATCTCCCGACTGGTCTGATAAGGCGCCCTCCGGCGGTTCGTATTTGAGGTCCATCACACGGTGTCGTCACTTTTCGCAAGCGGCGAGAGAGCCTTCCACTGAAGACTGAGTATTCTGCTCCGGTCTCCACGAGTACCGATGTGTCGAGGCCGTCGATAACAACGTTTAAGTAGAGTGCCTAAATGTCCTTCTGTTTAGGGTGATGTCATCGGTTGTAGTACCCGATGCCGACAGCACGCGCTCACAGGGAAAATACAAAGACATCGCAGGAAACAAAATGTCGCTGTAGCGCAGTCAGCGCCACAAACGCGTGCAGGGACACGCTCTTTCACGCGCTTCAGAACAAACAAAAAAAAAAAAATAAACGTCCGAAACAAAATGGCCAGATGTCATCACCCCAAGCAAAGCGCACATGAAGGCACCCTACGTTTAGGTTGTTGGGCACCGCTGCAGGACGTCGTTGCGTTGCGTGGCGTCGGGAGAGTGGGAGCGCTCCGGCGTTCTTGGAGGCTCTTTACTTCGGTCGTCTTCGGCTACGCCACCTCGATCCCGGCGTTGCCGCACCTAGTTTCCCCGGCGAGATTGGGGAGACGGGCTGTACCGCGGCCGAGAGCGACGGAAGGGCGAAGGCCTTCCGTCGCTCTCGACGGAAGACCCCGTGTTAGAGTCGGAACCGGAGAGAGAGGTCGTCGGAGGTACTCCCTCGATGTCCCTTGGTCGCTCCACAAAGCGGGGTCGCGGGTTGCTCGGCGCCAAACCTCGCAGGCCCATTTGTCAATATGGGCACCTCCGGTAGAAGTGGTCGACCTCGCCGCGGTGATAACAGAGGGGTCGTCAATCGGCCGTGCGCCACACATCTGCCTTCCCATAGGCGCCAGTTGTTCGTGCGGACGAGCTGGGGCAGCCTTTCTCGACGTCGGAAAGTTTGCGGCGCTGGTAGCTCATGTCGAGGTGGCGTCGAATACTGCCGCGGGCAGCTGGCGCCAGTTTCCGAGTACTGCGGCGTAGGTCAGGATGGGCTCCTTGGCTGCTGCTACGCTGGCAGGAGCCTCCGGTTGGATTGTCCGCTGAACGTCTTCGCGGACAACCTAGGCGATGGAAGGGTCGCTGGACGACTAGCGGCTGGCAGGAAACTTTTGAGTTTCTCCCGAACGACGTCCCAGATAATTTCGTAGGCGTCCGGGGTAACATGCCTTTAAACTGGCTTTAAACAGGGTGGATGCGGCGACGCCTGGATGTAATTGGTAGTGCGAAGCGCGCGCTTGGAGGGCGCGCTCAATGCTTGTTGTCTCAGTGACGAAGGTTCGACGGTTGTCGGCAGGTTGCGAACGAGACCTCCAAAGATATCTTCTCTCACCCCCCGCGTGAGGACCCACAGCTTCTTGTCGTCTGTGGCTCGTGTGTCGGCACGGCTGCTCAGGCTTAAGACGTCTTAAGTGAAGCTCGTGACGGTTTCGTTCGGGCCCTGGGCTCGCTTTCGAAGAAGGCCCTCCGCCCTCTCCCGTCGGTGTTCAGTGGTGAACGTCCTCTATATTTTCCCCTCCACATGTTTTCAAATAAAACGGCACGCAGTGCGGGGAATTGAGCCCGAGCCACTTGCGTGTTAGTCAAACGCGTTGCCGACTCGGCAACCTAAGAGCGCGGCTTTACTCCCCCCTCTATAGAAAGCGCATCGCCCCAATGCAACAGGAATCAAAACAAGGCAGATCAAAAGAATGGTAAACTAAAGGTCACCTGAAGCACAGCAAGTCACAGTGCTATCGAGCGTAGAATGGCTTGAGCGGGAGCCAGGTGAACCGCCTCGTGTCGCGGTCGGGGTTGAGGGGATGCTTGTGTTCCGTCGAGCACCACTTCGTAGTTGAGCTCCCCGATTCTACCAAGTTACTTGTATGGTCCAAAGCACCGCTTCAAGAGTTTCTCACTGAGGCCGCGGCGACGGATGTGTGTCCACACCCACAGCGTCAACGCGTTGTTGGTCTTGAATACGGAGTCGAACGAGCTGGCGGTCTTCTTCGTCCAGTTGAGAAACCACCCGGAGGTCGTCGCTCCCATCGCCAGCTGGCTTGTGGGGCAGCATCGCGTCGAGCATGGTCGTTACCTTACGACCGTGTACCAGCTGGAAGGCTGTAACTCGAGTGGTCTCTTGAACTGCAATGTTGTAGGCGAACGTGACGGAGTGCAGCCTGTGTCACGATTTTCTTTATCTTTTCCAGCCTCCCTATTTTCCCAATTTTGTTTGCTCTGTGAGTTTTGTTCGCATCAAGACGATGCTCTTTCTAAAGGGGAGAGTAATGCCACGCGCGTCTCATAGCAAGCGCGCTCGTGGCCGATAGAGTGCGTGCAACCGTCGAACGTTCAAGACGTTCGAATAGCTCCGGAGGAGCGTCTACAACGGCCCTTGCAGGCCGTGGCTCTACTGTTTCTGCATCGAATGCATCGAATGATGAGTACCAGGCCGTTCTGCCATCGCTACCACGCGGTGAAATTTCTCTGAACTTAGTGATTCTGCACTGTGACGTCAAGGTCCGCCCATACTGGATTGACGATTTCAGACGCGGACTACAACAACTGGATATCTTAAAGGAGGTGGACTTTATTGAAGCCTACCAAATAAACCACGTTTGAACTGTGACCCTACGATCGTCGGCTGCAATGCATAGGTTAGTTAATGCCAAAAAGCTGAAGGTTAAGAATACGCTGTCTTATCATTGACCCCAGCAACTCGGAAGTGAGGTTGAAGCTTCACTGGATCCCTTTTAATGTGCCAAACGACGTAGTACCGAAGGCACTGGTACCCTATGGCAAGGTGACAGATTATTGCCCGCGAAGCCTGGCATGTGGAGGGCTTCCAGGGTATTGACTCTACAACCAGCCTGGTGCGAATGAACCTCAAGCAAAGCGTGAGTGTGGACAGCATGCAACATCAGCTGCGTTTGTTCGGCGAAAACGCGTTGGTTGTGGTGCCTTGATGCGCACCGGCCAGATCAGGCGAGACTGGCGCGTTTCAATATGCCATGAATGTCACCGATTAAGAAAAAAAAAAAAATGGGTTGTGTGTATGTTTTATACAGCCTAGAGCTTGGTCTGCCTCAACGGGCGACGAGTCTCCCAGCTGTAGATAAGCAATTCAGCCAGTGCTGTACGATTGCTAGCCTAGGATCTTTAACGTGCATCAAGCAGTAGTGATACACGACCGCACGCCCGTACGATGCTCATTCAGATAGAAACGGGCAGGGGTGGGGATTGAACCCAGGATCCCTGGGTACTGCAGCGCGAGCTTTCGCTCCACGTGCTCCGAGCTGGTGTGCGCTAGCCCACTTGGCCACCGATCCCCCTGACACCGATTTAGACGTGAGGCAGAAGACTGCGTTCGAGCGTATGCTCTTGCTGTCAAGCCACAGACGCTCGACGAAGCGAACGACATGATGATGAACGCCTAGGAAGCGATCGCGTGGCGGCCGGCTCGTCGGGTGCAACAGACGCCAACCTTGCACGTGCTCCCCGAGGTTTGCCTGACGATGACGTCCCCAACAGGCTTCCAGCTGAGACAGAGGACGAAAACCATCTTCGTAAAAATTTAGCTCCACCAACCCAAGAAGAAACGCCGACCATTGAGCAAGAGCTTCACACTGCAGAGGAAGAAGATATCCAGAGCACCGTGCCAGCGAGTGAGTCTGGTGTCGAGATCGACATGCCGGACGCAAGCCTCCTAAACAAGCGACTGTTAGACAACCTCCAAAATCAAGGAACATTTGCCCAGAGGACGAGCAGGATGAGGGGTGGAACACGACCACCAACAAAAAAGGACGTTGCAATTCGCAGTAAACAAAATCGACAGCTTTCACAGTGAGCAACGATGATATCCCGGACATATCTCTAACAAAGAAACTCTTGGGATAACAGCAGTTGTTCTACAAAGGGCATGATATGCAGAAAAATGTCTGGGAGCCGGAAAGTACAGGGAAATGAGACTATTATATTAGAATATCAAACATTACACATTAAAACAAAATAGTGAACTGCATCATTATTTTTCCTTTGCCATCTTAAATGTAAGAGGTTTAAATTCTAGTAGAAAAAAGTGCCAGTTACAGCGATTACTGGTTAACCAGCAGTTAGTTTGCGTGGCAATTAAAAAAAAAAAAAATGTCCGGCGACGAACAATTTGAGTTAGCATTACGTCCATTTGTTTTTAAAGGGACAATGAAGGCAATTTCGGGTATTTTTTTGACGATTGAACTGGGTTCCAGGCCCGTCTCAGGCCACGTTGCCCAAATTTCAGCCGAAACCGGCGCTTGTGTGCCGCGCAAATCAATGAAACAGTCGCGGTAATAATCGTATCGGGATCGACTGGGGCGACGCCCCGAGAGTGGCGGGAGAAGCCAGGAGAAGCGGAGCTCACGTGACCGATGCGGGGCCAAGAAGCGCGACGTCCCAAAAGACGCGTGAGCGATTGGTCGGAACGAGTGACGTGCCCTCGGTCACGTTTTGGTTCACAGTTTTTAGGAATACTGTTCTAATTTCCGCTTGAATAACCATGAAAAGTATAAATCGGACCGGAGATGATTACTAAACCGTAAATAAAACAGCATACTTTTTTTTTTTTTTTTCATTCCTACGCTGGACGCGAAACGGGCAACGAGCAACTATGGGCAAACGAAAAAAATAATAAAGAACGCAGCGCGGAGCACGCTGGAGACGTCGATGTCGTGTTTACTTTGGGAACACGGTACTCGAAGGATTCTGCAAAGTGGTAGTCATGCCAAATTTGTGCGCCGTAGATGGCTGTTCAAACGGTCAACTAAAGACCAGTAATCGTTCTTGCTCTTTGACGACGAAATGAGTGGACGTCCGACTCTGGTGAAAGCAAAAATGGTGCTGTTTATTTTCTCCTTCTTGGGGAGCGTCCCCCGCGGAGGAACCGGTTCCAGGGTCGCTGCCGCTTCCCCCTCGGCATTTCCTTCGCGTCCCTGTCGGACAGGGAAGGGGCCTGTCCTTCGGCAACGCGCCGCTCTCGTCTCGCCTGTGCGAATGTTGCTCACAGCTTTGCTGCTCGGAGCCAGCGGGCCGCTCGTTGCCGGCTGGGCGGTCACCGTCGGCCTCGGGTGATAGCGAAGAACGCCACACACGTACTCCCGTTCCGTTGGTGTTAGGTCACTGAACGGAAGCCCGAACAGAACTCTCTCGCGAGAGTGTCATTGTCGTCCATGTTGACAGATCCGACGAAACAGTCGCGCTACCGCGGTGCTATAACCCACCGCGGTAACCAGTCTCGATCTCCTAAATGTAACCGATACCGACTATTCACTTATGACGTCACTTTCCACGTCACCTCCGTTTTCGGAGGCCCAGAAATGAGAATGGAGATAGTTCAGTTTCGGTTTCTTCAGTTCTTTTGTAGGCACAGAAATATGCGTCACAAATGTCTACGAAAAATTGGGCAGTATGCCAGGTTCCCAAGAAGCCTAAAAACACCATTTAAAAAAATTAAATGAAATCGCCTTCATTGTCCCTTTAAAGGGACAATGAAGGCGATTTCATTTAATTTTTTTACCAAGAAGCCTAAAAACACCATTTAAAAAAATTAAATGAAATCGCCTTCATTGTCCCTTTAAAGGGACAATGAAGGCGATTTCATTTAATTTTTTTAAATGGTGTTTTTAGGCTTCTTGGGAACCTGGCAAGGGACAATGAAGGCGATTTCATTTAATTTTTTTAAATGGTGTTTTTAGGCTTCTTGGGAACCTGGCATACTGCCCAATTTTTCGTAGACATTTGTGACGCATATTTCTGTGCCTACAAAAGAACTGAAGAAACCGAAACTGAACTATCTCCATTCTCATTTCTGGGCCTCCGAAAACGGAGGTGACGTGGAAAGTGACGTCATAAGTGAATAGTCGGTATCGGTTACATTTAGGAGATCGAGACTGGTTACCGCGGTGGGTTATAGCACCGCGGTAGCGCGACTGTTTCGTCGGATCTGTCAACATGGACGACAATGCCACTCTCGCGAGAGAGTTCTGTTCGGGCTTCCGTTCAGTGACCTAACACCAACGGAACGGGAGTACGTGTGTGGCGTTCTTCGCTATCACCCGAGGCCGACGGTGACCGCCCAGCCGGCAACGAGCGGCCCGCTGGCTCCGAGCAGCAAAGCTGTGAGCAACATTCGCACAGGCGAGACGAGAGCGGCGCGTTGCCGAAGGACAGGCCCCTTCCCTGTCCGACAGGGACGCGAAGGAAATGCCGAGGGGGAAGCGGCAGCGACCCTGGAACCGGTTCCTCCGCGGGGGACGCTCCCCAAGAAGGAGAAAATAAACAGCACCATTTTTGCTTTCACCAGAGTCGGACGTCCATTCATTTCGTCATCAAAGAGCAAGAACGATTACTGGTCTTAGTTGACGTTTGAACAGCCATCTACGGCGCACAAATTTGGCATGACTACCACTTTGCAGAATCCTTCGCGTACCGTGTTCCCAAAGTAAACACGACATCGACGTCTCCAGCGTGCTCCGCGCTGCGTTCTTTATTATTTTTTTGCTGTAGATAAGCAATTCAGCCAGTGCTGTACGATTGCTAGCCTAGGATCTTTAACGTGCATCAAGCAGTAGTGATACACGACCGCACGCCCGTACGATGCTCATTCAGATAGAAACGGGCAGGGGTGGGGATTAAACCCAGGATCCCTGGGTACTGCAGCGCGAGCTTTCGCTCCACGTGCTCCGAGCTGGTGTGCGCTAGCCCACTTGGCCACCGATCCCCCTGACACCGATTTAGACGTGAGGCAGAAGACTGCGTTCGAGCGTATGCTCTTGCTGTCAAGCCACAGACGCTCGACGAAGCGAACGACATGATGATGAACGCCTAGGAAGCGATCGCGTGGCGGCCGGCTCGTCGGGTGCAACAGACGCCAACCTTGCACGTGCTCCCCGAGGTTTGCCTGACGATGACGTCCCCAACAGGCTTCCAGCTGAGACAGAGGACGAAAACCATCTTCGTAAAAATTTAGCTCTACCAACCCAAGAAGAAACGCCGACCATTGAGCAAGAGCTTCACACTGCAGAGGAAGGAGATATCCAGAGCACCGTGCCAGCGAGTGAGTCTGGTGTCGAGATCGACATGCCGGACGCAAGCCTCCTAAACAAGCGACTGTTAGACGACCTCCAAAATCAAGGAACATTTGCCCAGAGGACGAGCAGGATGAAAGGTGGAATACGACCACCAACAAAAAAGGACGTTACAATTCGCAGTAAACAAAATCGACAACTTTCACAGTGAGCAACGATGATATCCCGGACATATCTCTAACAAAGAAACTCTTGGGATAACAGCAGTTGTTCTACAAAGGGCATGATATGCAGAAAAATGTCTGGGAGCCGGAAAGTACAGGGAAACGAGACTATTATATTAGAATATCAAACATTACACATTAAAAAAAAAAATAGTGAACTGCATCATTATTTTTACTTTGCCATCTTAAATGTAAGAGGTTTAAATTCTAGTAGAAAGAAGTGCCAGTTACAGCGATTACTGGTTAACCAGCAGTTAGTTTGCGTGGCAATTTAAAAAACAAAAAATGTCCGGCGACGAACAAATTGAGTTAGCATTACGTCCATTTGTTTTTAAGCGTGAGGTTTCTGTAAGCAATTCCGTTGTAATATCCGGAGGGGGTTTTCTTTTTTTGAAGAAAAATGTACCTCTCTCTAATTTATCGGTATTTTCTCACAATGAAGAGCTGTTTATTGTTTGTGATTTCATGTTATCGGACATAGAGTGGCGAATTATTTGTGTTTATGCTCCAAACAAACCGAAAGAAGGGGGAATGTTTTTAAACACCTCCGTCAGTATTTGAAATCCGACCCAATTGTTGTCGTTTCGGAAGATTTTAATTGTGCCTGCGATATTTCCGGTCGGTTACCAGACAACGAAATCAATGATAGTAGTGCGAACCTGTTGAAGAAAAGGATTGATGAATGCAGTTTGGTAGACGTCGTAAAAACACAAAATCAGAAAAAGCAATTTCAATTCACACATTTTCAATCAGCCATGCATGCCCACCTTGACAGAATTTATGTAGTGACAGATTTAACAAGTAGCGTTTAGGACTACAAAGCCAAGGCTTATTTTTTCACTGATCATTGTTAAGTAACACTAACGCTGGGAAGAACCAGAAAAAATTTTTAATGGGGCACTTTGCAAGCTTAATTCAAACCTATTGAAGGATGAACCTTTTGCGGAGAGCATAGGGGCGCTGTTTGAAATTGCGAGGAGAGAAAAATAGACTCTCACTGTTGAAGAAATGGGAAAATTTAAAATAGGAAGTAAAGCAAGTAGCAGTCGAACGATCAAGCGTTCTTAAGTTCCACGCACGCACCGAGGAGAGACAACTAAATCATGTTCTACATACACTTCACGAGGCAGAGTGCGCAGACCCCGGTAGAGGTGTAAAGCAGATCCAGCAAGTAAAAATGTAAATTCAGCATTTTCATCACGAACGTTACCAAGGTGCCGACTTGCGTTCTCGAAAGCACAAAATTATTTTTTGGCGAACAATCTACAAGGAGAGTATTAGCTTCAGAAAAAAACATATTTTAGCTAAGGAGATTTACGAAATTGAACAAAACAACATCATTCAGTCTGATAAAGACAGCATTAAAGATACTTTTGTTCAATACTATCGAAAACTTCTTGGGAACAGTATCCACCAGTATGACGAATCAAGTGTGAGAAGTTTGTTGGAAAGGACGCCCCAGTTGCAAGAAGACTTAAAAGAAAAACTTGAAGGGCCAATCACTTTGGCTGAAGTTTACCAGCCAGTAGATGAACTGCCCAATCGTAAAGCACCTGGCTCTAACGGAATTGCTGCCGTATTCAATAAAAAGGTTCAAATTTGAAGCTGCACCATCCTTTTAGAAGAACTTTGCGAAGCATGCGAGTTTAAAGCATCGTTTAAAGCATTCTTTCTCAAAAAATACACCCTGTCCTTATACCGAAGTCAGACAATCTTGCGCAACTACGTCGTGTCCCTAATTATAAGCCAATCACTCTGTGTAAAACTGATTACAGAATATTAACCAAAATATTGACAAGACGACTTCAGAATGCCATCTGCAGCGTAGTTGGTGAGCATCAAACTTGCGGCATAGAAGGGAGAAGAATACAGTCAACTACTCATGTAGCAAGGAGCGTCTTAGAGCGTCCGTCGAAGGAGGTCAAGTGGCGTCACTACAGATTGCCTTGCAGAAGGGTTTTGACCGCGTTACGCATGCGGTGCTCTGGGATGTCTTAAAACACGTTGGAATAGGAACTGTGAGTTATCTACGACGGAGTTCAGATAGCTTATACAAAAGTGTTAAGCAAAATTAATAGTAAATGGCAATCTTTGAGTTGACATTTCACTACTGTCTTCCGTTCGGCAGGGAGGACCGCTACCACTATTGTGATTTCACATTTGTTTAGAAGCTGCGAGATTTGAGTCTCAACTCAATACAGATCATAGTCTTAACTGATGCCGATGACGTGGCTATTTTTTGTCGTTACAAAAAACGTGTCATCGAAGCTGTTGTGTGGACCGAGGAATTTTGTGACATAACGGGTGCAATGGTAAACTGGGAAAAATGAGTTGGCTTCTGGTACGGGTCGTGGGCAGCCATGCCTACAGAGTATGAAGGTGTTAAATGGAACCAAACAACTTGTAAATATCTCGGCGTGCCGCTTCAACAATTTTGTAACAGCACGACATACTGGTCGAGTTTTAGTAATGAATTGAAAACACGTGTATCGAGGTGGCTCAACCGTGACTTGTCAATTTTTGCGAGAGCAACGGTTTGCAACATTTTTCTGATTGCCAAAATTATGTATGTATTGCAGGTCCTGCACTGCGCTCATGGGAATGTTCAAAATATCCATAGGATTTGCGCGTTGTTTACTTGGAAGTGTGGATAGGAACCAATGAGGCGTGACAATGTTTTTTTACTTATCCCACTGGGAGGCTTAGGCCTGCCACATTTGTTTATCCGTCAACTTATATCGCGTTTTTTATTATTTTTGCGTGACAAGGATCAACCATTCGTAAGCACAGTGATACAAAGCAAACTGTCTGGCCTTTTGCTATCGTTTGTGGTGCCTTCCCTGACACCAGATACTATGATAACTGTTGGATTCCTAAAAGAATTCGTTGATTGGTATAATTTCTTGTCCGTCCGATTTTCTCGAGAGTATCCATCTGGTGTTACAAGAAAGGAGCTTACTTGAGCTCTCTCGGATAATCTTTTCCGAACTCCTTTGTATCGTTTACTGTTTAATAATGGTCCAGGTCAAAATGTGCTTGCTAGGGTTAGAAAGATGTGCATTTTACCAGCTGCATAATCTTACTTTTTATAAAATGCATACTGAGACTTTACCCGTTAAGGTATGACTCCAGAGGAAAGGGATATACACTTCATGGACTGTAAACTGTGTGCTTTGTAAACAGCCAGAGACGATGGAGCATGTTTTCATTAATTGCTGGGGTGCCTTTTTTTCTTGGGATATCCTAAAGCGAACTCTAAAAAAAGACCTGCCAATAAGGCCGCTATTACGCCACACCAGTGATACTAGTCTAGATAAAAAAAAAAGTTAGCCCACAGAGAAGGTGGAAGGTCTTTCCCTCCAAGATGGCTATAGTAGGTTACAAATCAAGAAGGTAGCGGCAAATGCCCCTCAAAGGGAATCATATCCCTCCGCCACCTCCGCATCCAATAGCGTCCCGTCGTTTCCGTGACGTTAAGACCAACGCGCGAGGAGGGTCTTGCCTTTCTGTACATTTTATTGGAACCAACAGTATCTTAACTGCTGTGCATGCCTGCGTCGATATCATTGTAAATGTATTAACGTTCGTGGGGACGACTACAACCTTTTCATGGCCGAAGGCGTGAGTTCTTACAAATGCCACTTGTGTTCGAAGCGACGAGACCCGGATGAAGCGAAGCTGAATGCCACCGCGGCAGACACGCCCCAAAAAGACGCCATGAAGGACGGCGAGGAAGAGGGTTCCAACAACGAATCAACGGTACAGAGCAGCTCCCTCGAAATGCTCATTTTGTCTTTGACAGCCAAAGTGGACTTGCTTGTAGGCACAGTCAAGATAATGCGCGAGGAAAACGCCATGATAAGAAGTGAGCTTCAACGAGCCAAATCGCTTTGGACGCAGCTCGTCCGTGATGCTCCCAAGATTACCGATCGTGCAGCGCCTCGTGCCCACAAGAGTTACGCCGGAGCCATGAGTAGTCAGAATACTACCGAAAACAGTCGCCACCTCGACAACGACGCTGATCGTGCAAAGGAAAAGACTGCTGGGCGGAACTTCGCTCCACCATCTCAGGCATGTGCATCTGGCTCTGTCCGAGAGCACGCCAGCAGTATCGTCGAGGATACATCCTCTGTGACAGGCTCAGTGACCGACGACGGATTTCAGCTTGTGACGAGAAAGAAGCGACGTCCGCTCGCGAAAGTTGGTGCGTGCACCAATGCCTCACTCTCGTCGATTCCGCGGCCACCTGTAAAGCGGGCACTTTTGTGACGAGGCTGAGCCCGGACACGACGTGCGAGGATGTGAACAACTACCTGTCGTCAGTGCTCCAAACTGGAACATTTCAGTGTACCAAACTTCGCAGTAAGCACGATTCATACAGTTCTTTTCATGTGAGCACTACTGTTGATTGCCTGATCAAAATTAATGACTCTAGCGTGTGGCCGGAAGGTAGTCTCTTTAGGCCCTTCTGGGGGCCCTTGCGTGACCCGGATTCAGAGCGATCAACAGCTAACGAGGACTCGTGATGGATAACATCCGTGTATACTACCAAAACGCTCGTGGGTTACGAACCAAACCTGATGTTTTCTTTGAAGGTGTCACGACTTCCGATTTTCATGTTATCTGTATCACGGAAACTTGGCTTACACAAGCAATCTCTAGCAACGAATATTTTACTGATGAATATTGCGTTTACAGATGTGATAGAGATTCAACTGGTTCGCGGGCCACTCTGGGGGGAGGGGTACTCACGGCGGTACATAAGTCATTATCATGTTTTCGCAGGTTTGATCTGCAAGAAGGAAATGAATGTGTTTGGGTGCAAATCAGTTTTCCGGGCCAGCCTAACTTAATAATTGGAAATTACTACTTTCCACCTCGTTCTGACACTCAATCATTCGTAGGCACTTTGAACTACATTTCCGGTGCTGTCGATTTTTCAACCGATGATGTGATGATCGTTGGTGACTTTAACGTGCCTGGCGTTGATTGGAATTCAAACACGATTAGTGCTGCATCAAGTGAGGCACGTGCTAGGGCCGAAGAAACGATGGAGTTTGTGAACTTCAATGGGCTTTATCAGCTTAATACTACAACAAACGGGGCTGGAAATACGCTTGACTTGTGCATGACTAACATATCAGCAATCACTTTCGAGGCTGCTGACTGTCCTCTTGTCTCTATCGATAAGTGGCATCCACCATTCACCCTTTCTATCGTACTTCCTGCTCGGACGTCGGCGAGTAATCAGTCTCTCGGGTATAACTACGCCCGTGGGGATTACCTTGGCCTTTACAATCACCTTCGCAACGTAGACTGGAGCGTTATTTCACTTTGTTCCAATATCGATAGCGCAGTTCAAGGTGTAACAGAAATTGTAACTGCAGCCATGAATAATTTCATTCCACGCAGAAGTGGTCGCACTAGCAACTATCCTTTTTGGTTCTCCAGAGAGCTACGTGATGCGTTGCGTAAAAAAGCGAGGTATCATAAAAAGTACAAGTACACCGGCATAAAGAAATGGCAGAGTCTGTTTAAAGAGTATCGTTCAGCGGCCAAAAAGCTGATACGGCGTGATCGGGAGAACTGGCGAAATTCAGTTGAACGCAATTTAAAACGCGATCCTAATGCTCTGTGGAATTACGCAAGGTACATGAGAACATCTAGTCGATCGAAAACTATTGCATTGCAAGACGACTCTGGATATACATCTGAGCCGTCCGATGTCTGTGATCCTTTTGCTACGTTCTTCTCTTCTGTCGGTAACTTGATTACTCCGTGCACTGTTATGACCGATGCTCCTCTTGAATCTACCCCCAGCTTGGCAGTTCCGAATCCTACACTTGAAGATGTGCTTTCCGCAATAAATGAGCTCGCTCCAAAAACGTCATGCGGTGAGGACGGAATTCCTGCTTTCATTGTAAAGGGATGCAGGGATATTTTTGCCCCTGTGTTGCTACATGTTTTTAACATGTCCTTAGAGGCCAATGTATTTCCTCAAGGATGGAAGAATGCAGTGGTTGTTCCTATACATAAATCTGGTCGCACTGACTGCGTTAATAACTATAGACCGATTTCTCTTCTTTGCACTTTTTCTAAGGTATTTGAAAAGGCAATGTATAAGCATATATATTTTCATTTTAAATCGTCTCTTTGTCTCAACCAACATGGTGGGCGTTCAGTGGAAACAAGCCTTGTATCATTTTTGGAACACACTCTACCTAAGGTCACGTCCCGTGGACAGGTTGATGTTATTTATTTCGATTGCTCTAAAGCTTTTGATCTCGTAGATCATAAGCTGTTACTCGCCAAATGTTCAACGTTGGGCATGACTGGCTCGTTTTGCAATTGGTTGTCTAGTTATCTTGACGGAAGACATAACAGAGTACTGTATGAAGGGTGTTTTTCTGCCTCATATGTTTTAAATACTGGAGTGCCTCAAGGGTCCAATCTGGGGCCGTTGTTATTCAATATTTTTGTGAATGATTTGGTAGACAGTGTGAAGCATTCAAATGTGCTGCAGTTTGCAGACGATGTCAAGATTTATCGCGAAATTCATTCAACTACTGACTGTCTAATGATGCAAGACGATGTTCAGGCAGTTCAAAACTGGTGCTTAAAAAATAATTTAGTACTTAACCCCGGTAAGACCAAGGTTGTTTCCTTTACCCGTAAGACAAGCTGCATTGAATATCCGTATACCATGTTAAGTTCAGCTATCGCGAGGTCCGATACTATTCGTGACCTGGGAGTGCTGTTTGATTCCCGCCTTTCGTTTACTGAGCATGTTTCTAAAGTTGCGAATGATTCTTATCAGGTCCTGGGCGTTATTTCCCGAATGACGCGGAATTTTCGTACTTACGCTAGCATGATTCATCTATTTCGCGCCCTTGTTTTGTCCAAACTTGAGTTCTGCTCAGTCATATGGAACACCATTGGATCGACGCAATCATGTATTTTAGAGAAAGTGCAGCGTCGTCTCGTGCGTATAGTTTACGATCGATGGGTTGGGAGGCGCATCTATTTTGAGTATGAATACTTACTTAATCTGCTTGACCTGGTACCCTTGCACAAAACAAGATTAGCGCGAGACGTGACTTTTTTTGTATAAGATAGTGAACGCTACAATTGACGCACCTTTACTTTTAAGTCCGATTTCTTTCAGTGTTCTTCAAAAGCGCACCAGATTTTCAGTTCTTTTCTACCCGCAGAAAGTTTGTGTCCAGTCCCCAATGACACGCCTTCGGCTCCTTTATAATCGCGATAGGAGTGATTTAGAATTGTTTTCACCCCTTTTAAATTTTAGAAGAGCACTGTTGGCCACTTGACAAACATCTGTGCTCTGTTGTTCTCCATTGTTCTCCGTAGTTTTATTTATTTCCTTTTATCTTTTCTAAATCACGTCTTGCTTGTTTGTTTGTCTGTATGTGTTCTTTTAATATTTGTAAAATGTGCGCACTAGTAAGGCCTCGAGCTGTTTGTGGGCACATTAAGCAAAATAAATAAATAAATAAATAAATAAATAAATATCCCTCCGCCACCTCCGCATCCAATAGCGTCCCGCCGTTTCCGTGACCTTAAGACCAACGCGCGAGGAGGGTCTTGCCTTTCTGTACATATTTGCTTTATCTTTCGACTTTGACTTAGCATTGTGGAAGCCACGAGAGGGGGATTAGAGTCTTCCCCCTCCGATGGAAACAAAGACGACTTTCGGGGATTAGCTTCCCCCTCCGATGGATACAAAGGCTGCATTCAGGGGCTCGCTTCCCCCTCCGATGAATACAAAGGTCGCTTTCTTAAAAAATGGGGGTCGAAGACAAGTTGGCACCACTCTGTGGCCATTATCTATCCATTGAAGCGGAACAAGGAGCGTTTCCAGTGAACTCTTCTTTCGACTGCGGAGGGATTTGAAACCGGCGCATCACGCTTGTGGGAGGAGCAACTTCCACCTTCTTAACTTGTAACTGACTATAGGTAAGCGAGGCTCACGCGAGCCACGTACAATATGGCCGATCTGTTCTGGTAGCCAACAATTTCCGACCAAGCAACGTTGAGAATGGACCGATTTCACAGCCAGCTTCATTACGCCGCTGCCGCCATGCATCTTGGTAACTGTAGTTGTTCTGCACGTGCGACAACCCCGCACGAGCAGAGCACGCGGCGGCAGGAGCTGTCTCGTGAACTGGCGCCTGCCTCCTATGAACTACACTTATGGCGACGTCACGCGTTCGTGAAACGCCTAGTGATATCGCTCTATTGCGCCCATACGCACTGTACATTCGGGAAAAAGGTGATTACAAAAATGCATTTGGCTAAAAAAAGCGGATAGCACCGCTGTTTTTTTTTTATTTGTTTAATGCTTGATTAAGAAACACAGTTTTTGTAGGACTGGGCGTTGATTAAATGTACAACCCGATTGACACCCTTTAATCGATTAATTAATCGATAAATTGGTATCGTTTCTTCCAACGCTTAATATTTAAAAAATCAATATTAGTATTTTGTCCTTTTGGTGAATGTGTGATCGATCGATCGATCAATCAATCAATCAATCAATCAATCAATCAATCAATCAATCAATCAATCAATCAATCAATCAATCAAAGCTTTATTGTGTTTCTCAAACAGCTTTAAAGGGCCTTTTTTAGGGTTACACCTAGCATAATGATAAAAGGTGCAGTATACAACTTGAATTATGGATCAATCTCAAGAGGATGATCTGAGTCAGATTTGTTGAATATTATTGGTTGCTTTTTGCGAGTGTGCTGCAGCATTATGGCAGAAAACCTTGATGTGTTGACGCCTGACCAATTGAAACTTTTTCCGAACAAAAGAGGCAGAAATACCAAGGTATATGTACATGGGTAGCGAAGCTTCCATAGAAGCCCACATGTCGAAAAAATGGCGGCCCATGGGGCTGCTTTACCACCATCTATGAGTCGCGGGGACACTTCCGGCGGAACAAAAAATAAACAGGAAATGACGACACTTCCGGAAAAAAGTGGCGTCGTGCGTGCATACGGTTTGGCGCGAAAATAAACAAAAATAGTTCCAGAGACTACAGGTAAAATGAACAACATATACACTAAAAAGTCTCAAACATAGCTCCGTGTTTGAGCTTTGTTTGATACTTTTTAGTGTGTGTGTCGTTCTTTTTACCTGCAGTCTCGGGTTTTTCCTGGGATGTTTACACTTTGTGTTTACTCTATACTGGATCATTTACGCCCTTATTTGCCCTTGCTCTTATATTTTGTTCGAAATGTTTTTTTTTTTGCAGCCGACTTTGTTAGCCGACCTGCTATGAGAGTAGTTTTATTTCGTCACACCGTCGTGTCTTTGCACTGTGGTTAACCTCGAGCCGCAGTGTTTTGCTCTTTGTTCCTTCAGGATCCCTCGGGAATATGTGCTGGAGTGTGTTGGTGTATGAAATACACAACAGTAACTCCATTCCAAGTCCAACGTCGCATTAACAGTCGCGTTTTATTTGTTTTATTCACTTACAATCATTCAATCAGATTACTCACTAGAATCATACAATCGATATCAACTATTTTGAAGGTGTCATGGTCGAAGAAAACTAGTAGATCGGTACATAAGGCACATTATAACATAATAAGACATTGTACAATCGGCTGGATATTGTGAGAACATTGACAGTTTATAGGCAGCCACTAATAAAGGTTCCACAGTGTTCCGAAGACAACTGAGGTCACCACTGTAATACACAGAAAAAAAAAACTACACTTTTCTACACATTCCTTGGGCAAGGTACCATTATGCTGAAAATACCTTAACTTGCATCTGCTGGTGCTGCTACACTGCAACACAACGATTGTTTGGTGCAGGTCAAGGAAGCCAAGTGGAGTAAACCATCTTGGAGCCCTGTGGTATTCTGCACTTCATAAGCCAGTGTTGCTTCACAGCTTTAAACGCTATATATGTGAATCACTTAGAAGACTGCATTTCTCCTCAAGAAACCGAAGAAAATGAAAGGCTCGAATAGAACATGCCTGCACTGCTTTAAAAAGTACTCTGGGTGGTCTCACATACATAGCCTGTGCACTGGCTGCCTAGCTTTACACTTTGCACTGTATAAAATAGTTCAAATTTTTTTTTCCGCGCGAACCAGTGCAAAATGACTCTGGCACTCAGAGAAAACAAATCATCATAAACATTTTCGTCCCATACAGTCAGAGACTTTGGAATCTTTGGTGAAAAAGAGCACAAAGAGTATGCCCTACGCTCTCCTTTGAAATTAGGTTGTTGATACATGTCTCGAAGACTTCCTCACAAGCTTCAACAAATAATCTGAAAGAAGCAGAAGGAACTGAGAGGTTTCCAAAGTCGGAGTCGGCAGTGCCTTTCACACTCAAATACAAGAGCACTTCATTTCCTTCAGAAAAACAAGCATTTTTTGTCCTCACCTCGCATTTCTGGGATGTTCCTACACAGGAATGAACCTTGAGGAATTTCGATGCCAGCCACCCAGCAAAATAAACCATGTTGTTCTCTTGCCAAAGGGTACTTTGAAGGCGAATCGTCTGCCGTGGTAACAAAAACTGTGCTTCCTAAGGCAAGAGGAGGAGAAGGTGCCAAAAGGCCTGCTGGGAACGGAGCAAGGAGAGACATGTCGTCAGCACAGTTTGATTTTTCCGACAGCTTGCATAGGTTGCTAATCAAAAGGTGCCTGAACGCAGCCTGAAATGGACGGGAAGTGGAGTTCGTGTTTGTACCGGATTTTGAACGTATAACAGCAAACGTATTTTCAAGGGTGTCCCGGTTCAAATGTCGGGTTAAAAGGTAGGAAAAACCGTAATTAACCGCGAGGTGATTGCTGAGCAGCAGCAGTGACCTAACTGTCAAGCAGAAGCCACAAATGCAGTGCGGCTGCCTTCTACACCCGACTACTTGCAGGCTTTTAAAAACCAGAATGCACTCTTTCAGAAACTCCTCATGGATAGATCCGATACACATTGCAGAGGCATATGGCGTCTTTGCAAATTTCTGCGAGCTATTTAGGCTGTCAAAGAGACGGCCGATTCTTTCAACGAATCTCGCTGTGTGAACAGCTGTGGCTGGCAATTGCTGAAAAGTAACAAGGGTATGCATTGCAGCTGCGCAGTGATTGCTAAACACTTGAGCTGCTAGCTTCACCGACATCTTTGACGAGAAGGTCAAATTAAAATGCTTCTCGTTCAGCTTTGGCATAGAACGAATCTCAAGTTTACGGTCCTTTTCATAAGCTTCCTTGATGTAGGAACTTTTCACTATGTAATCACCAACTTTGAAGTCGTGTTCGAATAACATGTTTCTGAGGCACTTCAAAAGGTGCGGAGTCTCAAAAAGGAAAAAAAGTGGCTTGCCATTGATTTCTACGTAAGGCTTTTCAGCAGTTACGATGCTTGAAAAAGAGACACGTTCTGGCACCCTTGATGGCATACAACAGCTACCAGCTCCAGGCCAGCGTTCACAAGGGCGCCGTAGCACTGGAAAAATATATTTTAGTACATCTGAAGGTGTGCCTTTGTGAGAAAAAAAATAGCCAAGTGGTTGCTTCCACGGTGTTCCGACCCCTTTCGACATGAATATAAGAGCCTTGTTTGCCAGCTTTTTGCCTTGCTGTCCACTATGTTCTTCAAGTCTTTCAAACCTGTCAGACGAGGGGTTGTATGAAAGCTCTTTTTTATGTGCATTCCATCAAAGACTATGCTGCAGGCCCGATCGGCTCGAGAAAAAGAAGCTGCCCGCCTCTTTATCTGCTCGAAAATGCCAAGGTAAAATCCAACCTTCAGTGGCACACGCTGAAGCCATAGCTGCAGTGACTTTACTGATGGCGGCCTGAGCGGTCGCCTGCAATACTTATAGCCTTTGGGGCTATGAAAGTAGAGGCCTTAAGCCAAGGCTTTGTAGTGGCTGCACCATCTCTGGCCAAACCGGCTAACATTGCTCATTATAAGCTGGGCTTCAACGAGTGCAGCGACTGGAGGAGACAAATGAACGCGGACACTGTCAGTGACTTCAGCAACAGTCCTCATCTGACGTCATTGCAGCCTTATTTGCAGCCTCTTGTTACGCTTTTGAGGCTGTCGCACCTTGGCTCTCAGGACGTTCATCTTCTTCTTGTCGATGCTCTGACTTTTGCCGGGTGCTGCAATTTGACAAATGACCCAGATCAGGTCTCCAAAACAAACTTGCATTCGCCATTAATTTATTAAATATGTAATCTATTCACGCTCAAGAATATTCCTCAATGATTTTAAGTGTCTTTAAACAAGAACAGCAAGTGTGACAGACTACACATATGCAATTCAAGTTAAGGAAAGCAGCAGTACATCTTTATGTCGGACTAGGCGCTTTATGCTGGCCACAGACCAGACAGTCCAAAAAGACAAGGGCGCACACAGAAACATGCAAGTCAGAATAGGCATCCAAACTGTGAAATGCATTTTCTTAAAGGGACACTGACAGGGTATCTATGCTCGCCGAGTTTTTTAGTTGTACGTGACATATGAGAGCCCAACTACCCAGAACAGAATTTGCGGCTCGAAATTCGGTTTCTTTCCGCCCGAAAACCGCCGATCGAGAACTGGCCGGTTTGAGTCGCGCTCACTCTCTTTTCCGTGGTCACGGGCCGTTTTCTAAGGTATCGAAGCGACCACCAAATTTAATCAAAGCTGTGGCTCATTGAAGGCACACAGTCAATATTAAAAATAGAAAAAAATACGAAACCCATTTTTTATGGCTTCCAAAATGCTGCAAATACGTTGATTGAAAAAAAAAAAAGGTAGCACAGACAACCGGAAGCTTTCTGTGCGTTCACTGAAAATTCTCAACATGGCGTCGTTTCGCGTATCGTGGGACTAGCGGATGGCAGCGGACGAAGGGCGTTGGACCTCTACTTCAGAACTGTCGTTCACGGTACCGGCGAATTCTGTCTTCCTTCGAAAGAGAAATTTTGGACCGATCAAGAGAACTGTTATTCATCCCGTACGACACGCCCGACCAGCAAGCCGACTGCACGAAGACGCCGCCAAGCCGTCGTCCCTTCTCGTTGCTGAACTGAAGACATCGCTCGCTCAAACGTCAAGCACGAAGTGCGTACTTCGAGTTGAATACGAACGCGTACGGTTTCTTTACGAGGTGGGAATTTGACCTCTGCGTGGTGCTGCCCGACTTCAAGCCGGGAGTGCATGTAATGAAGGGAAATCAGCAGCAAACTACCGGCAAACAGTCTACCAGCTCCATTAGTACGCACGGAACAGTTTCTTCGGTAGCTCAGTAGAAAGACATCCGATTTACACGCAGCGAGCACGGGTTCGATCCCTGCTGTGGGTGTACCATTTTTTTTGTCAAGCATTTTGCGATGTTTACAGTTCTTTTTTTTAACAATTATCACTAAAAAAAACAAAAAAAAAAATTGTTGTGGACGATACGTCGCTGAACTAAATGGTATGGGATTTCATTTTTTGACACCTGCGAACTCAATGTAGTCACTTTCCACAAAATGCAAGGAGCATATGAATCGGGTAGCGTCCGCTTTCCGAGCTTCGCGTAGCTGTTCTACAGGAATTGCAGCCAGCCATTGATCCCGACCCGTTGATGTTTCGGAAACGCGTGCACTCTGCCGCACAATGCCACCTTCAGATGTAGAACATGTGAAGCAATTCTTCACGCAACATCTTGGGAGTATTCTTTTCGGAGCCGATCACGGGAATTCACCACACTACGGCACTCGGGCACTCACTACTAATTGCCAACATTTAAATGTACAAAACAACTCATCTTGAAGTACAGAACAGCGAGCGGGACAAACATAAATGCAAAGGAATCGCACGGCGAGCGAACGCATTTCGTCTGCTACACGCGGAGAAAAAACAACGAAAAAAAAACCCGCACGGTCGGGTGTAGCCACGTGACTTCCGCCAGTCTCACTATCCTCTCCACTTCCCCGTGTGGTGCGGAAGTTTCGGTTTCGCTTTCGAGGAGTTGCGTTTTTTGGCTTTATTTAAAAAAATACGTGACTCTGTAGCAAAATATTAATTGGGTAGTATTCCGACACCATAATGAATCGCCTGACAAAAAAGGAAAAAAAATTTGGAGGGTGTCAGTGTCCCTTAAAGCTTGACCATACCTTACTTATGCCCATGGCACTGTAACAGTGAAGCGCTCGCACAACAGGCAACTAAAGTTCGGCAGATAGGACAAGGAACCATGACAGGCTCAGCATCACACACATATGACCAGGGCAGCTTTTCGATAACTTTAAAAAACACTGTCTTATGTGAGGTTTTGCGGGAAAACTTATGATTCAGTGAAACCGGTTGAGCTGTTTTGATTTGACGGTGTTAACACCTGCGTGTGGAACATTTTTTTTTGTCTTTTTGTGTGCTTGACAATGACAATACCGTGAAACACAAAAATGTGCTGAAATTTGAACAAACTTCGATTTGTAGCTACCAGCTACCCGGTCTTGTGTTATGTGACCCCTTGCACCATCAGCTCTCAAGATAAAGTTTAGTATCCGCTGGTGTTTTTCGAGCCTTGGCTTTTTATTTTTGCGGTCTGACGTTTTATAATTTCACAAAAAAAAAAAACTGCAAAAGAAAAAGAGTTTGCATCATAGAAAGCACTCACATTTGTGAGAAGGCCCAGCAGCACAGCCAGAGAGAGAGTCTCTAGGCGACGGTGAAGAAACCCAAATCTCCATGTCAGTCACGTCTCCGCTGGACTCTTGAGCAGGAGCAGCATCTTGACGTAGAGCGTAGCTGTGATCAACTGCAAAAAAAAAAAATAAAGAATGGATTTTGCAAAAACTGTAAGTAAGAAAGCAAGTTCAACAGAGTGGAAAGTTGGGCGAGTTGGTCGTTCATCTAAGCTGGCAGAAACAGTGCCTCTCTTTGTACTTTTACAGTGCCTGTCTGTATACTCCTTATTTCCTGTCCTTCGTCAAGTTGCGCTGTTTCTATCAGTTAAGAAAACAAGCTCACAAAAAAGGGAATAAAAAGATAGCACAAACAATATTCGGCCACCACTTATTATGGGCCCCTAGTGGACTGTTCTCTAGTAAGGTGCAGGAGTATGTGTGGTCCAATAAAGCCACAGAAATCCGCCCTGCAAATTTAATGTGAACTAAGCAAAGGAGAAGAGGTTGAAGTCCTCCCTTATTCCCCTATTTGAACGCATAAAAAGGATATTCACCTTCGTTCCATGACATGCTTATTTCAGAAGACTGGTCGTCAGGGTGACTACAGGAACTCCACCAGTCTGAGCGGCCGGAGTAGGTGCAGCTCGATGAGGCTGGCAAAATCCTCTCTGCAAATTTAGTGTGAAGTTAGCCATAGAATAGTAGTTGAGTTCCTTCCTATGTGTCTATTCTATAGCACACGACAAGGAAAATCCCACCGTTCCCGCGAAAGTTCCATTTCGGAAGACTGGTCGTCAGGGTGACCACAGAAGCTCCGTGAGTCTGAACTGCCGAAGTATGTGTAGCTTGATGACGGTAGTGAACTCACCTCTGCAAATTTATGGCGAATTCGTCTATTTTAACACAAAATGTAAATCACCTTCTTTCATGGGCAGCTTTATTTTGGAAGACTGGGTGTCGGCATGGCAAAAGATGCTATGTGGACTGATTTTGACGTTGATTATGTCACCTTAAATAAAACATGTCATTATAAACGGGCCTGAAATGAACTTCTAGCAGTACCTCTGACGATGTTCTACCAGCCTTTCCCAGCTAATCTCACCTAGTTCTATTGCAAAATGCTCAGGTCATGAAGACCATGAGGTAATCCAGTGGTGCTGGCAGTTGCTGCCACTTTATGTTAGTTGCAGTGAAAAAGCTCACCATGCACAACTGATGAACCTGGAGAGCTTTTGCTGTAAATGTCCCATGTGTCGTCTCTAAAAATAATATAAGAATGTTATGAGCCCACAGAAGCAATATTTCAGCCCCATGTGGTAACTATTCTTCTAAGAGCGGCTTAACCATGCTTAGTCACAAAGTGCACGGAAGGTTTATTGGTCTCCTTACTTTTTGTGGGAAGCACTTGGCAACGCATTGTGACGGAGGTGTCCATGGCGCAGGCAAGCTGACTCCTCGAAATGTAAAGAGCAAACTACCCTGCCTCGTAGCTGCCATGGAGTCTTCCCCTGTAGACTTCGGTTGTTGCAGAACCGAACCCAGGCTTCGCGCCTGCAGATAAGGCATGGTGCTATGAGGGTGCCGTGAATACTTACGAAAATAAAAAGCCAAAATGTCCACAAACCAAAGCAAATCAGAGCAAGGACATTAGCAAATGCATGACATCAACGCTCTGTGTACATCATGAAGAGTAAAAACACGAGTCTTACGCACAGATGCCCTATTATATATCTGTGTTGTACCACTGATAACCACGCCGATGATCACGACACTAGGCTCCTCAGAGCCAGGCCGGTACAGGTAAATTTGAATATCGTGGACACTTTTATAATGACGGCACACAACGCTGCGAAATCAGAGTGATTTCAAAGTTAAAACATTTCTAGTATAACATATTACGAATTCAGGTGTAGTTTCTTGTGCACATCCAGACAACCCTAATAGTTTTAGGTAAAACTAACAAGAGTTAAGAAAAGACCGAACAAGGGGGCATACATCACACAGCATATTCTTCATATTGAATGTGCTAACTGTATTTATGACCATATCCATAATTGTATCCACATTCTACCAAATATTTTTATTTTGACATTTGAGTTTTCGACAGTACTTTTCTACACATCTGTGCTTGTTGAGCCGTACTCAAGCGCATACATTTTGTCTTTCACTATTACATCAATATATAGAAGTGTTGATGCCGAGTGAGAATTCAAGCTACCGAATCTGTCGTGTGAGTTAAGAACACAGAAAGAGCTCTATAGACAAAATTTTGTTAAAGAGGGCTGTATGGGTATCAGAATAGCACATGCCATGCTAAAAAAATGCTAACTCTTTTAGGTATGCAAGGATGACGGTGCTGCACCATTTCTGATATGTCACAAAATATCAGTGACATATATTGTTCCTCGTGGATATTTAAACTGTCAAATTCAAAGCCTAAGTTTTATTCAAGAACGTTCCTCACTACAAATGTATTTAGAGATATGAGTCACCAACCCATGCAAGACTATGTGGCAAACATTCATTTTCAAGTGCATTACGGTTTACAAGGTCTAGTCTGCACTGATTTATTGCATTCATGCTGAAACTGGGAGGGGTTCTCTGGGTATGAATAAAGAGATAAACATTTCTTGAAATCAAAATATTTGAGAACGGACAAAAGGAATGATATTAAAGTGGTATCTTAGATTCTCCTTTCTTTGTCTTATCTCTAATTATCACTTTATTTCATGTGAGGCATTCAGTTTTTTAGGGCGCAGGTCTTAGGTGCCCGTTTCACGGCGTCGCCATCGGCATAACTGCCCCGCTAAACTTGGCAGGAAATTGAATTAATGTAGAGATCATTTGACATTAATTTTTCAGCTAAATCTATTGGAGAAACTGTTTGTTTCTGGCTAACGTGACGCAAAGTCATGTGACATCATTTTCCCCGCTACATTTAGTGGGAAAACTGAATTGGTGTTGAGGTCACGTGACATCAATTTCCCTGCTAAATTTAGTGAGATAATTTTCCTGCTAAATTTAGGGAAATTTCCCGCTAAATGGGAGGGAGCAGACGAGGAGGAGGGGAGGGGAAGGAGTGGCATACCCTCCCATCCTCCTCCTCAAGATCTTCGCTCTAATTTCGCATTACAAAGAATTGTAAACTTCTTTTATTTTTAATCTCATTTTTTTTTTCAATTTTTATATGGCAGGTGCACCCGCAGCACAAATCTGGGTTGTGCTGATCCTCTACGCACAAGCTAGCAACTCCTGAGTGGCAAGACTGGGAGTTTGGCCTGACAGCTCAAGGGACACCTTTGTTCAGTATTGAATTTATAATTATCATCTTTTGAGCAAAGTTCAGCTTTGCTGCATGCAATTCTTCTAGAAATAAATACTTGCTACTGAATTTACCACATCACTACATTTTGCCACTGCAATTAGTGCTCCTCGAGAACCTCAGACAAGAGCTTATTTGTGTGCAAACATCATGCTTGTTTCAAAGCAATGCTGATGTAGAGACTCGCTGACATCCAGCATTCCAATGCAACGCTGGATGTCTGCGAGTCTCTCCCGAAGGATGCAAGCGGGGAAGGAACCATACAGTCGTATCGTATTAGGGGACATGCTATAGGGTGTCCGGCAGATTGATACTTTAGACCCATGTTGCGGATAAAAAAAACAGGACGCGGGATGGCCAAAAAAACATGCTTTTCGTGTAAGGCTCGTCAAATTATGAGGCGCTGGAGAAATTCAGCCTTCTGCGTTAAGTCCTTATTTCGAACTCTTTTTGTTCGCGTTCCGCCCATTGAAAAGCATGCGGGAAGGGCCTTAGAACGCACCTGGTATCGCTGCGCCGCGGCGTTCTTCCGCACGTCTGCTTTCCTCACCGTCACCATGGCAACGAACGCCGAATGAATGGAAGCACGCACGGTACCGCCGCGTGAAGCCAGCAACAGCTGACGCCATTTTACGAACGCCGTCTGCTAGCCAAAGCCGAACGCGGTATGTCAGATCAACCGCCTCCGCCGGTGCTCGATCGCCGTCGAGCACCGGCGGAGGCGGTTGATCTGACATACCGCGTTCGGCTTTGGCTAGCAGACGGCGTTCGTAAAATGGCGTCAGCTGTTGCTGGCTTCACGCGGCGGTCGACGGCGATCGAGCACCGGCGGAGGCGGTTGATCTGACATACCGCGTTCGGCTTTGGCTAGCAGACGGCGTTCGTAAAATGGCGTCAGCTGTTGCTGGCTTCACGCGGCGGTACCGTGCGTGCTTCCATTCATTCGGCGTTCGTTGCCATGGTGACGGTGAGGAAAGCAGACGTGCGGAAGAACGCCGCGGCGCAGCGATACCAGGTGCGTTCTAAGGCCCTTCCCGCATGCTTTTCAATGGGCGGAAGGCGAACAAAAAGAGTTCGAAATAAGGACTTAACGCAGAAGGCTGAATTCCTCCAGCGCCTCATAATTTGACGAGCCTTACACGAAAAGCACGTTTTTTTGGCCATCCCGCGTCCTGTTTTTTTTATCCGCAACATGGGTCTAAAGTATCAATCTGCCGGGTGTCCTTGGTATTGTAATTGTAATTGTAATGATGAGTCGGCTTATTAAAGGGAAGTGCAAGACTTCTTTCAGAAAACTAGATGGAGGTTGATTCTAGTGTAGTTTTATCCCGTGAATCTGAATATCACGTTCGTTTTCTCCAAAGATATAACAAAACGTGAGAAAACACAAAAACAACCGACCAGTAGTGGCGTCGTAAGGGGATTTTTCAGCTGCCAAGCATGTGTCGCTTGAGGGCCGCGCATCCAATTGAAAGCTTTCTAGGTGTACTCTCCCGTACTGGCACCAGTCGTGAAGTCTTTTTTTCCCCTTTTTAGAAATAGTGTGTGCATGCATAGCTTTGATTAGATCTGAAGATGCATGAGCAGATATTTCGAAAGCTCCTTTTGTGATGTCGCTCTCCGGGAAAGAGTGCCTCCAGTGATACTTTAAAAATTATTCTATGCAGCCTCGGTTCACCAAATTACCAAATAATTTTGATATTTGAGATTCTGGAGGTCAAATGAAGAATATTTAAATGTGTTTCCTCAAATACAAAAGCACTCTAGCTTCCCTTTAAGTATATTATGTTCGTTAAATGTTTAATTAGTGAACATAGACCCATAATTCCAATTAGAAAGTTGCTAAGCATCATCGAAAAACAATAAATCAACCCTTTTCATGAATATATAAGACGGGAGCAGCATTTTACGGCATTCTAAAAAAAGGCTTAAATTGGACGCGTTTCCAGATTTTGGTTTTTTATCAGAGCGCATCTTTGCACCTGCGATACTGCTGACCAGTGGCTGCAATGCGAAGCCACCTCCTTGCCTCCCTCGTAGAATGGAGGGAAGCAGGGCGCACGTGTGTTGCGTGAATAAACCCCTGGGGAGCAGGACCGTAGGTGCAGAGATGCGCTCTGATGAGAAACCGAAACCTAGAAACGGATCCAAATAAAGCGTTTTTACAGAATGCGTAAAATGGTACCCCTGAATTATATCCTTCTAAAAAGAGTTTATTTAGTCGTTTTCAATGACTCGGCAAATTTCTAATTGAAACCATATGTTCATTTTCACTAATTAAAAAGTAACTAAAAAATTTTTATTTAATTATAAGACTAATTGTTACGATTAGGCCCCTATACTGCGTACCCCTGGACGTATAACTCACCTGCACAAACCGCATTAATGTAGCTTTCACAACCTTTCTAAACAAATATGTAAAGCTTAAAAAATCGCCCTGTATAACAGTGAAAAGGCGATACCAGCAACCTGAAGCCATATGGCTCCACCATGCTGGTATCGCCTTTTCGCTGGTATAGGATGTCCCATATTACGTTATGCTTGTATGGTTCCATCCGCCTACATGGTTCCAACAAGATCCACTACGCTGGTATAGGATGTCCCATAGTACGACACGCTTGTATGGTTCCGCCAACCTGTATCGTTCCGCTTTAATCCACTAGACTGGGGCCGCTTTTTCGCTGATATAGGATGTCCCATATTACAGTTACGTTTGTATGAGGCTTTTTCCATCATCTTTCCATATTCAAGATTTTCCAATAGGGTGGATAGAACAGATGTGGTATGGAAGCGGTTAAACAAAGCATTTAAGCGGGGTCCCTCTAAACCAGCAATACACGTAATAAGTGATGGAATAACATAACAAAGAAAAGATCTTTCTGGAGATTTCAATAGTTATTTGGCTAACCTTGTTAGTAGCATACATATACCTTCATCATTGGTGTATATGAAGCCTAGAAACGAACACAGCGCAGTTTTCTTTCCAACGGATCAAAATGAGATAACTTCAATTATCTCATCTCTTAAAAACAGGAACTCCTGTGATATAGACAATTTTCAGATCAAACCAATTAGGCATGTTTTGGACGTTCTGTCACCTGTATTAACACACATTATGAACTTCTCATTGTCCAGTGGTATTTTTCCTAAAAAGATGCAAACTGAAAAAGTCACTGTTTTTCCTTTTTTAGCCAATATCGATACTACCTGTGTTTTCGAAATGCCTCGAAAAGATTATTCACAATATAGTCACAAGTTTCTGCACTAAATTTTCATTAACTTCTGAGTCACAGTACGCTTTCGTAGAGGTCGATCAACAGAGTTCGCCTTGCTAGAGCTGAAGGAGTCAATTTTAAAGTCGTTTAAAGAAAAAAGGTTAATTATAGGCGTCTTCATCGATTTTTCGAATGCATTCGATCGCATTGACCATACTACCCTAATTGAAAGCTTGAGGGCTATGGAATTCTTGGTCTCCCTTTAGTACTTTTACAATCGTACTTTAAGTTTCGCCAGAAATATGTCCTAATAAATGGGCGCAGTTCTTCTGTCCTACCCATTAGAGCTGGAGTACCGCAAGGTAGCATTTTAGGTCCTTTGTTATTTAATCTATACATAAACGATATTGTTAATATCAGCAAAGCGCCCTCCTTCATCATTTATTCCGATGATACCAATCTATTTGTTTTTTCATATACAGAAATAGAAGACATTGTTAATGAAACGAATGCTTCACTAGAGTAGCTGTATGATTGGGGTGAAGTTAACTCACTAATAATCAACACGAGCAAATGCAAGGCTGTCATTTTTAAACCTAAAAATATACGTGTTTAATTTTTTCTTAATATTATCCTGGGCCCCTCAGTCATAGAAATTGTCCCGAACGTCAAAACACTTGGAGTCAATTTTAATGAACAGATGTATTGGGAGTCTCACGTTAATAATGTTGTTAAAAAGGTATCAAGAGTGCTCGGGAAACTATGTCAATTCAGAAAGTTCTTGCCTCGTCACATAAAAATGCTTATATACAAGGCGATTTTTGTATCCCATCTGAACTACTCTTAATTTGTGGTCTACCGCATCTTTGTCAAATATCAACAAATTACACCTTCTTGAAAAAAAAGGGCTGTTCGCACAATACTCAATGTTCCTTTGGATACACGACACCTACACTGTTGAAAGAACTGCGTCTAATAACTGTCCCAGAACTGTATGAGTATACTCTACTCACACGATAAAGATCTGCCCTTCATTCTAACGAGCCTTTCCTTGGACATATTTCAAACCTAACACCAGATATAAGGGCATACGACGTTCGTGAGGGGGACCATTAGAAAATACCAATAAATCGTACAAATAAAGGGTTCCAAACGCTAAGGTATAATCTCCCACTTTTACTAAATAAACATCAGAAGTATAAATTGACAAATATGGAGAGACTGAATCTCAGCACAATTAGAAATATTTGTCTACATTAAAATTTCGCTTGTATCGTGGGGTCGTGTGTTCTGTATATTTCTGTTATCCCTGAGGTAATACCATTATTATTTTTACAGTCCTGTCATGTACCTACATATGTCGTCATGTGCCTAATATATAATTTATTTTCTATTTTTGATTGTGTGATTATAATTGATACTCTTATTCTTTTATATTTTTGTTTGATGTTAAAAGCCTGGAAACTAATATTTCACCGTAACAATATTAACACTTGATATGTAGTCCGTCGCCGTGTGCTAATTGTAAGGCTGCAGAGGCCTTGTCAAGTGAAGCTTCTAACTTTTCGCCCCTGCAGCCTACATCAGTTTCTGATGTGAAATAAAGGATTGATTGATTGATTGATTGATTGATTGATTGATTGATTGATTGATTGATTGAGAAGAGTTCAAGGACACTCACTTTCCAAGATTATTACTTCGGCGTATGAGGCAAAGATGTTCGTTGATATTCTCCGGAAGGAGCGTTCTGCTTTAATTGTTCAGAATACGCAACTTTCAAGTATGGTAGAGAGATAAATAGATATTGGATTTTAATGACGCAGGAGCAACTGAGGCTAAAATTCGCTAAATACAGGGTGCAATTCGAAAGAAAAGACCCAGAAAAGGTGAATTCTAAAAACACTAAAATGGATAATAAACACTTTTCAATGGGTCGGGTTTGCGAGGACACAACTCCGACCAAAGCATTTGGGGAAAAACAATAAAAAATAATGCCTCGGCGAGGGAGTCGCCTATGATCCTCTGGCTTGGTCCATGTCAAGGGTCAGGCCACCCAGGGCCCGCAAGGCAGTTTCATGCGGCCCCCGGCACGACATGAAAAAGCCCCCCCCCTCCCCCTCTGCCGCTTCCTCACACAGACTCATAGACCACACGACAGTTTTGACCAGTGCTGTAGGCGTTGCAAATAAAGGGGACGCGATGCCGACCTACGTTACCTTAATATAAAATGAACGCGTTACCATTGCCGTTACCGATAAAAAGTAACGCACGTTACTTTTGCGTTACTTTGTTTAATTATGAATGAACACGTTTTACTGTTTTGACGGTACAGGTATGCATAAGCGCCATATTTCAAGAAACATTATGTTCATGCAGAAACTGAACATAATTAGTTTATCTTTGTTTTACGGTTTCACCTAAATACAAAAAAAGACATAAAGAAAAGTGCAAAAAGACTCATCAACTTACATGGCTTGGCGCCTAAAAAATGTAAGTGTAATTTTTTTTTTAAGTTTTCAGAAGAAGTAACGAGTAACACAACTACGTTACCCATTACTTCAAATAAGTAACGTAGGTACGCTCCCGTTACTGTTTTGAAAAAGTAACGAGTCCGTTCCTACGTTACCGAAAACAGTAAACTGTTACCACCAACACTGGTTTTGACCTCAAATGGGGATTGCCAGGCACCCCATACTTGGGAAGAGAACATCTTCACTTCCTTTTTGCCTCTTCTTCGACTGCCCCCCCCCCCCCCCCCCCTCCCTTCACGTCTTGTCGTCCGGCCTCCTCCTAGTTTGCTTCCTGGCGACTCGGCCCGCCACTGGAAAGGGTTGCCGACCCCTGGTCTATGTGAAGCTGTGTACGTACTTAGATCTCCCAGGGGGTCGAGACTTCGGGCTGGGGACTCTGGCGAGGGAGTCGTCCATACTCCTCTATCCCGACTGGTCCCTCGGTGTAAGTGCTTTCATGTGGACGAACAACTGGGTTAAAATTCAGAGACGGTGAAAAATGCCAACGCGTTTTAAAACGTTTAGCACGTTGTCATCTGGAATTAAATGTTTGTCACTGAGCAACAGTTGAGGGTGTAGAGGAACATGATACCGACTGGCCCTTTCGAAATAGATTTGTCGTTGTTGGCCACAAACTGTACATGTGATCAAAATATGAGAGATGGTCAAAGGTTCATCACAATTTCCACATTCTTGTATATTCTCTCCGCGTTCAAGATAGTAGTGCGTGAGCTGGGTATGCCGTATTCTCAAACGGCACAAAACAACTTCGTGTAAGCGCTCCCTCTGTCGGGCATTAACCCACTCTCCAAGTATTGGCTTGACTAAATGGAGATTGTTGGGTACTTCACTATTCCACTCTTCCTGCCATTTTTCCTTACTGCTGCTTTGATGTTGATACCGATAATCCGCGTAAGTAGGTGTGTCACCTCGACGCACTTGTTTTTACATGTACCAGCTCCAGGGTCGGCTTTCTCATTCCCTGGAATTCCCACGTGTCTGGGCACCCAGCGGAAAATGTTAGCAAGGTTTCCAGCATGAGCAGAATTAACTTTATTTTTGAGTTCAATAATTAATTGGTTCTTACAGTAGTTCGAGAAGAAAAGTGCTTGTTAAACCAAAAGGGGCAAGAAGGACAATATTAGTGTTATGTACATTTATATACAAGCTATTTACAGGTTTAGTCCGGAACAGTACATGCTGGAAGACAGCCAGCGGATTCCCCGAATGCCGAGCAGCGCGAGTCCGAGCACGAGCACCGATCTGGGCCCCTTGCTCTTCGTCGTCTTCAGCACGCCTTGGCGCATACATTACAATTAGCAAGCACCGAAATTGTGTTAGAAGAAAAGAAAGTGTGCACGCCGATATCACAGACAAATGAAAGGAATGAGAAATCATCCTCTGGAAGGTGCACGAAAGAACGGAACGATGGCGTCGTCACCTTGTCAGCTTATTAGTTTCCTTTTTAGTGCTATACAGTAGACTCCCTTTAAGACGAACACGAAGGGACCCTGAAAATTCGTTCGACTTATCAGATGTTCGCCTTAACAGAAGTGCCCCAATTATCATGCTGGGCATGTCTAAATTGCTGTTGACCAATAAACACAGAATGAAAAGGCCTACAATGAAGTGATACTTAAAAAGAGACATTTATTTGGCTCTCCATGCCAAATGAAGAAAAAAAAAACGTTTCACACACCACTGGTGGGGGAACCGATCCATTCGGTGATTGATTTTTGACTGCCTCCTCCTCTGTGCAAATCGGTGTCTAGCGATGAAAGACGACATGTGACCCATGTTCCTGAGAAAACATAGGCCACAGTGTCATAATTGAACCTTAATCACTGTCATCACGTCCATCAGACTCCTTGTCCGACGCCTCCTTCCAAAGGCAGTAGTCTTCAGTGCCGTCGAGCGCATTTGAAATCCCGCACTTCTTGAAAGAGCGAGCGACGAGCGTGCGCCGACGCAGTGAAAGCCCGGCGCGGCGAATAAAGCGAGTTACCCAATGTCGGCTCGCCAAAGTTCTCATGCAGCAGCTCGATGTTTACAGCGAAGTGCCGTTCACGCTGCTCTTTTCCAAAGTTACGGCGAGGTGCCGTTCACGTTGCTCTTTTAGAAAGTCGCTGAGACTTGCCTCCACGTCAGCGAACACGCCATTCTTGGGCTCCTAAAGCTTCTTCTCGTTCCGTTGCACATGAACAGAGCTTGCTTTTGTCGTCTCCATCCGCGGATGCTGCCCTCATTTACAACGAATTGTCGTCCGGCAGCACTGTTACCGATGTCTTCCGCAACCAAAATAACTTTTCTTTTGTAGGCGACCGATGACTGTTTTTTGCGCCGACTCCATTGCCGAGCCTGACGTGGCCTGACTGTAGGAATGGTGGCGCCTCGGACATTGTGATTTTAATGATGATGATAGCTGTTTTGAGCACCTTATTGCTTCGAAACCGAAACTACGTCAAACAGCGTTAGATCGCGCCTCATCGAAGTTGAAAATTATGAAAAAAAAAAACTCGTATTATAAGCGGATTTCTACGTTACATCTGACATACACCTCTGCCGGCTCAATGCGCGGCGTCGCCGTCGGTGCCATCGCGAAGGGGACCTATGGAAGTTCGAGTTAACCAAAATGCGCGCGCAAAGCGGTCGTGTTAAACGATTTTTTCTTGCATTGCGTCTATGGGAAACCCACCAAATGTTCTTACTTTGTTCAGCATATCCGAGAATTCCGCTTAAGCGAGTTCGCCTTAACGGGAGTCTACTGCATATCCTTACTTTAGCTATTCAATATTTAACTATCTGTTGTACGATGTCGGCTCCCTTCTGTGAACGTAGTATTTTTGCTACCGAAATCCCGGGAGTAAAGCCCTGAACGAGCATCCCAAGAACGCGAAATCTGAAGCGTGACAGCCAAACGATGGATTGGTATGCCAAGAAAGGTAATATACTTCGCGCTCAATCGACATGTCTAATGAATGAGTGCAACGAAGGACTCAATGAACAACTGACAACAGAAGATGCAAACGTTTTACATGACCGACTGACGGAACTTAAGGCAGAGCTAAATGTCGCTAACAACGAGATCGAACCCTTAGTCCCTGATCAGGACAGCGAGACTGAGTTTACTCAAGGCTTCGAATACAACGACAGAATAACAACCTGTCTGTCAAGACTGGCACACTGAGCTAGGACTTGCTTTCCAAATCAGCAGAGCCCAGCGATTGCCAGCATGAACGACAACCCCACTGGCGCGATGATGAAGTTCGAAGTTCGATGGTTCCGTCAGCCAGTGGCAAGAATTCTGGGAACAGCTCAACCAAGTTGTACACCATAACAACGAACTAACAGGGGTTGACAAGTTCAACTGTCTGAAGACAGCAGTGACTGGAGATGCTGCAGCAGCGATTACCGGACTTCCGTCGACCTCACTATGCTGCGGAGACGCGGTCTGACTGTTGAAGAATCGCTTCGGAAACCAAAATGCGGCAAGTTAATGCTTCCTGGAGGAAAGATTGTCAAGAGACCTATTCAACTTCTCTACCCATTGGAAATGAAACACGCAATGAAATGACACCGTCATTAAAGGGGTATCCACACGAAGGAGAACTCCGCGGACGGATGTAGTGACGTCAACAACCCGCAAAACTCCGTCCTCGGCTCCGCCGCCCACCTGCGGAGCTTTCGTGCGAAACGAAGCCTCCGCGCCTCCGCCACGGAGGAGAACGTCGCCGCGAGGTGTCAAAAAGGGATGACGTATGTCTCACGTGATGCGCGCTCCGCGGAGGGAAGTGGCGGATTTCTCCTTCGTGTGGGTACCCCATTAAAGGGGTATTCACACGAGGGAGAAATCCCAGAGATTTCTCCCCGGCACGCGCGCCTCACGAGATGAAAACGCGAGGCTTTTGCACATCGCAAAGCCTGACGTTTTCGTCGTGGGATGCGCGTGCCGGGGAGAAATCCCCGGGATTTCTCCCTCGTGTGAATACCCCTTAAGGGGTATCCACACGAAGGAGAACTCCGCGGACGGATGTCGTGACGTCGGTAACCCGAGAAACTCCGTCCCCGGCTCGGCCGCGTGCACCTGCGGAGCTTTCGTGTTGACAGCACGAAGCCTCCGCGCCTCCGCCACGGAGGAGAACGGCGCCGCGAGGCCTCAAAAAGGAATGACGTATGTCTCACGTGATGCGCGCTCCGCGGAGGAAAGTGGCGGATTTCTCCTTCGTGTGGATACCCCATTAGGGGGACAGTATGTTAAAACCGAAATGTCAAGAAAGACAATACTACCAAGCTCCCATATAGTGTTAGAAGAAAGGAAAGTGTGCACGCCGATATCAACGAGAAAAGAAAAGAACAAATCGTCTTGGACTTGGGTTTGGGCTAGTTGGTTGTACATTGATAGACTCCTCATCTCAATGTAAATCATCTTTTTCCTTTCAATTTTTGGTCACGCGTTTAACTTCGCAGCGCAGCACGTCTATCAAAATCGTCTTGACCGTGCACGAAAGAACGTAACGAGGGCGTCGTCACTTTGTGAGCTTATTTGTTTCCTTTCAGTGTAATTTACCTTCACTTTAGCTATTACCTATTTAACCATCCGTTGTACGATGTTTGCTCCCCCCTGTGACCGTAACAGGGCTAAGGCAATCTGTGTATATAACTGATTTGTAAACTTGTTTTGCAGAATAAAATTTACTGCTATTAAGAGGCCATGCACTTCAGCAGTTTGAATGATAGCTCTCACATCTATTCTTTTCACCATTGAAATTAATGGTCCAATCATGGAACAGCGAACACAACCTGAACTCTTAGTACCGTCTGTAAAAAAGTTCTCGCATATCTGGAATTGCTCTTGAAGCTGCAGAAAAGCCTGCAGAATCACTTTGGAGTGGGATTTGTTTTTATTGTATTTCATTAAAGAAACATCAAAATGAATGTCTATGCGGTGCCATGAAGGCAAGTGCCTGGGACTTTTAACAACTGGTGCTCTGCCTTCAAAATTCTAGTGATCAGCAATACTTCTTAATGGAGAGAGGGGGAACTATTGACTTTTTCTTTTCATATGTCTTTTCGAAGAATGCTTGCTCCACAAGCTCGGCGCATGGGTGCAGGGGGACTGAGCGAATCCCGTGAGTTATACATGACACTTAGTGCACTTCGCTTTCGATGAAGAGAGCGTTGGTCCGATTCAACATACAGGCTTAAAATTGGGAAGGTTATGAAAAGACCAGTTGCCAGTCGAAGAGAATCTAACACCTAAAGTGTACAAAATGTAAGGGCGCAAACTAGCTGGTGTACATTGCACATGGTTGAAAAAACCTCGAGACTGCGGGTAAACGACACAACACTAAAAAGTCTCTAGAGACTTTTTAGTGTTGTGTCGTTTACCCGCAGCCTCGAGGTTTTTCAACCACCTAAAGTGTTGCGGGTCTCACTTAGTGTTTGGATATGATGATCCTATAATTCAAAAGGGATCGGGTGACCGAGCGGTAAATATGCAGGAGGCACTGGCGATCCTAGCCCCACGACTTGTGGGAAAGGACCTTGAGAATATTTGATGATTTTTTTTATTTTGCCTTCAAATGTTTAAATGAGGGCCGAATGTTAGCTTTCGATCAAAAATTAGTCCGAGGAACTTATGTTCCGTTTTCACAGGTATTTCCGCATTGTAAAGGGGTGAAATTCCTCTTTCGCGAGTGAAGCAAACACAGGCCGTCTTTTCCGTAGAAAACTTAAAACCATGCTTCCCAGCCCATTTGCTGCAATTTGAAGCCCTTTTCACATATAGAAAAATTACAGGATGATACAGATATTTGAAAGTCGTCCACAAATAATGCGTACTTTACAGATAGGGGGAATCACTTTAGTAATGGAGTTTATTTTTACTACAAACAAAGCTACACTGTGAACGCCACCTTGAGGGACTCCGTTGTTCTGGACGAATTCTCAGAATTCCGAAATGGTTAGTCATTCGAAGAATGTTGGTGCAGGCTTAATTTTTCTTCAGTAGAGGTCTTCGAGGACTCTGTCCCCATATGGGCAGCGTCCTAGAACGAGGTCGTATTTTATCCAACAGTATTTATATTCGCTCCGCGGGATTATTAAAAAACTCGAATATTGGAAATCCAAAAATGAAATCAAATTACTCGGTCAGTCACTTGTCGATTTTAACTCGAAAGTCACATATTCCGACACCTCTACTCCTTAGCTACGCGCCAAGATCGACTACGTTATTCTCAGTGCGTTTAACGCGCACTCTAAAAGGGTCCACTGTCATTGCTGAAAAGAAGGTCGCGAACGCAAAAATAGGGCCATCTGACATATCAGATGTTGCAGTCTCTTCACGATCGCTACTTGCGTTCACACTTGTGGCTCATCACTGGCACACAGAGTCAGAAAACTGCTAATTAGATTTATAAACCGGAGCATCGTTTCGAAACACTCTCTTCAGCGTGTTAAGGAGCGATACTCGGGGAAAAGTATAACTAAACCAATAAATTGAGTGCGTTGATCACAAAAGGTATCTTCAGGTGGTGCATTCATCATACTCAAATTTCATCATTCTGGGTTTCAGAAAAAAATTGAGGCCTAGCAAATCCTGTCGTCTTTCAACGGAAACAAATCGTCATCGTGGTCGCTGCTACTCATAGGTGGTACCACGGGATCTGCTGGGTCTACTTTTGGCATCCCAAAAATTTAGCTTTCTCTCGTGTCATCTGCAGAGTCAACCAGATGCTTTCTACCCTTGTCCTATTTCTGCATAAGAGTAATTATTTGTTCTAAAACTCGTAAAACTTTATTACGATAAATGCTTTATTGTGAAAGGTTTAATTTCACTTAGTTAATTTAAAGGAATTTTTTGACGGCCAACTAGCGCTCGGAAAGAGCCTTTAAACCCTGGCCAGGCATTTCATAAGACTCAGCCAGTCTGGCGGAATGCTCCGCGAGGTGGGTAGCGCAGCTCCAGCGAGAATTAGGGATGTCGCGAACCTGCGCAGGTTGAAGTTTGACCAGGTTCGACTTTTTAAAACTTCTAACAAAAACGAAAAAAAAAAAAGTTTGATTGAAGTTTGACTCTTGTGCGCATGCGCAAATATCTAAAAACGAGCTGATGCCACCCGTCGGAGGAAAAGTGCGATATTTGTATTATTCTATTGTTTCACAATGTTAAAGTAACTTTGCAAATCGTTAAAGTGCTAAGTATATTTGCTTTATACTCTCTCAACATAGTTAATTCTTTTACAAAATACAAAATAATCTACTTTATAAATGGTTTGTTTCACAGAACTCGAAACCTTCCAGTAGAAGGCGGGCTACACTGTCCATGAGTTGAACGACGTCGAACTTCAAGTTCAGCAAAAGTTCACATCACTATAGTAGGTTACAAGTCAAGAAGGTAGCGGCAAATGCCCCTCAAAGGGAATCATATATCCCTCCGCCATCTCCACATCCAACAGCGTCCCATCGTTTCGGTGACGTTGCGGCCAACGCGCGAGGAGGGTCGTGCCTTTCTGTACATATTTGCTTTATCTCTCGACTTTGACTTAGCATTGTGGAAGCCACGAGAGGGAGATTAAGTCTTCCCCCTTCCGATGGAAACAAAGACGACTTTCGGGGATTAGCTTCCCCCTCCGATTGATACAAAGGCTGCTTTCAGGGGCTCGGTGCCTTCTCCGATGAATACAAAGGTTGCTTTCTTAAAACGTGGGGGTCGGAGACAAGTTGGCACCACTCTGTGGCCCTTATCTATCCATTGAAGCGGAACAAGGAGCTCTTCCAGTGAACTCTTCTTTCGACTGCGGAGGGATTTGAAACCGGCGCACCACGCTTGTGGGAGGAGCTTCTCCTACCTTCTTAACTTGTAACCGACTATAGCTAGAATAATTGAAGCCTCTGAAACTAACGTCCCCCCAGTCGGATGACTCGGCAATTGGGCGTCCTTCGGCGTAAGTCAAGCCGTACGCTGACGTCGGGTCGAATCCGTGCTCGACCTCAGTGTGATGACGTCGAAAAGGCTTTGATTACTCTAAATGATGTTGGTTCTTCCTAGATAGCAAGGCCGCGGTTTCTACGTCAGCTATCGGCGGCCAGCGCACAGAACGAACACGAATGCTACTTGGGGTGATTCATAATGAGAGTATACGCCCGAAAAACGAGGACCTTGTTATTTTGGCGTCTATCTCCATTAGGAACCAGAACCAACTAGCCCAGTCTTAAGCCGGGCTGATGTTCTGTCTGGATGAACACGAGCCGAAGACTGAATGTGCGCCTCGCGCTGGCCTCTTGGAGGTGACGTCTTACTCGGGCCTTTGGGAATGGACTGCCACCAGGAGAGCAAAGAACCCGGCAGAGCTAGCCAGCGTAGCGTAGAATCACGTGACTTGGACAGCCAACCACACAACTTTCACTCCTTCGTCCCCCTCTCTCGATTCCTCCTCCTCCCGCTGGGCGTCCAAAAACAAAGAGGGAACACGAGCGGCCGGTTGGCCCGGGCCGGCCGAAACGCAGCAGCCTCGACGACGAGTGCCCCGTGCGCATCGGTGGCCGAGCGCCGGCTGAGCGGTGCCATGCCGTTCGACGCGACCGCGCGGCTGTCGTCGGCAGCCGTGGCGGCGGGCAGCGCCGGACCCCAGAGCCGCTCGGGTTGCAAGCTGGACGACTCCGCCGGTGTGTGCAGGATGCTCTTCGACGCTCCGCAGCGGGATCAGCTGTGCCGAGTGGTCGTCGAGCAGCTGCGCAGCGAGCAGACCGCCCGCTCCAAGACGTGGAACTACGACTTCGCCAAAGAGCTTCCCGCCGAAGGACGCTACGAGTGGGTCGGCACCACGGAGCGAGTGCACCAGGGCACCGAGCGACCGGCGGTCAGCTGCTGCAAGAGGCAGACCAAGCTAACAGGTGGGTCGGTGGGCGTATGTCCGGCACCGAGATCTGCCTCCGCCGAAGCACTCCAAGCACTGCGGTCCGTTTGCCTCCTTTCCGCGCGAGGGGGACCGGCCTTGCTAAGCAACTCTGAGCACGTGACTTGATGAGTCGCGATCCTATTGTGTTGTATGTTTTTAGTATGAATATATTACGCATTATATTTATAAATGATTGTACATGACATATTATAGACGCTTTTCAGTAGTTATGCATGAGCGCAGCCATAGCTGAACTTCACTTGCTGTTTCCTTCCATTTCGTTCGCTTCATTTGTTATTGTTGTCACGTGACAGCTTATTAACGAGCCTTCGTGAGAATTCGTCATTACCCTATTTAGCGGATGAGCATCTCGCTGAGACAACAGGCCAGTTATGGCGGCTGTATTCAAGCGTGTGAGAAGAGGGTCTATTTGTATATATATTACAAGTATTGTGTCATATACAATTGCTTGTGTACAGTATTTTTACATATATTTTTGTTCGTTTACCTTTGCTCTCTACATGTAGGGGAGATGGAGAACCAGTCAAGTTGTTTGGACAGTTACCCCCCCCCCCCCCCCTTTCCACCATGCTTGCACGTGGTGAATAAAGTTATTATTATTATTACTGCCTGTAGTGAACAGAGCGCGGACGAATGGTGCCTCTGGAGGTAGCCACTGTCGCAGGCTGCAAATACGGGATCGAACAAGCAGTCAGAACCTAAAATGGCATGGCACTTTTGCCTTTTTCAACCACCGTCTCCTAATGCTTTCTTACTCCTAATTCCCCACTCTCTCGCATTTATTAGTCGATTCTTAAGATGGGGGATTGGGCGAGTTGGCTATTCACACTTATACTAATTTACAGCGCACGAGAACAATTCACACTGAAACACGCACACCAGTAAAAAAGGAACCACTCATTCAGTGCTTACTATCAACTCAGTGTTGCATTTGGGCTTCAAATAACGAAGAGTGGTAGATGGTCAAACAGCTTGGAAGAAGATCAACAAATACAACGCTGAGTTGATAATCAGCGCTGAATGAATGGTTAGTAGTAGTAGTAAGTGGTGAGGGTTCCAGAAAGCCGGAACATGTTGGCCGCTCCTTTGATGGGGGCGAGTTAGTTCCGGGGAAGGGAAGGGGATGAAAGGAGAGATCAGAAAAGAGCTGAAGAAGTGAGGAAAAAAAACAAACGAATTGAAAAGAAAAGATAGGAATGAATGGTTCCTTTTACTTGTGTGCGTGTTTCAGTGCGAATTGTTCTTGTGCGCTGTAAATTATAAAGAATTATAGATCTCACTTCGTTCTTTGGGAGAACCAAATAAACCTCCATCAAACGCCATCTTTTCAAACTTAGAACGATCGCCCCCCTCCACCCCTCCCCGTTAGAACGGGTTAATTTTCCGTGCCCTTGCAGGTCTTTAGGATTATTATCTTACTTTTTATATTTGTGATTTTAATCAACTTTTATTTTTGCAATTGGTACCGTTTCGACTGATGAAACCTAATTGGGTCGCATTAGTTCCGTATTTTTCTAATAATTTAATTTATTTTCATTCATTTACCTCGAGGACCCGTTTGCGGGTATCACACAAGGGAAGGTAAAAAGACTGTTTAAACACACAAGAAACAAACGCAAGAAAACAAGAAAATAGACGGTACAAATGTTAAGTGGTGATAAAAAATTAACAAATCACTATATAATCTTATAAGTTATAACTCGTTCATTTGATCCAAGAAAACGCTGAGAACTTCACAAAACTTAGAGGTGGTAATTTCTATTACAAAGTCATTGGGTAATGAATTTCAAATCGTCAATAGCAAGAGGTAGCATGGCATTTGCGAAAGAAGAAGGATGAAGTGTGGCTGAATTTGATTTCACACACATTGTCAACCCTAGCAAAAATTCGATCTGGGACGCTGAGAAAGGCCACTTTCATCTGCGGATTGTGATAATATATTTTATGAAGGAGGGCAAGTCGGGAGAGCCTTCGTCGAAAGAAAGTGCTTGGAGACCAGCCGCCAACAAAGTGAAATGATGCTGGTATTGGAAGAGTAGTCGGAGTGAATGTATACCTTATGCTCTGTTGCGAATTTGTTTCCAGTTCGTTAAAGAGATAATTTTTAAATATTGATCAAATCGATGATACGTATTCTAGTTGGGACCAAACCAGGTTTGTGTAAGCTAGCCTTTTAATTTTGGGTGAACAGTGTCTGAGGTTACGTTTTAAGTATCCAAGTGTGCGGTTAGCTTTTAGGACAATTTCGTTAACGTGGTTGTTAAAAGTGATATCGCTGGTGAGGTGAAGTCCTAGATACTTATACGATGTGCATTCACCAATGTTATTGATACCTAGTTGGTAAAAAAAATTAGATGAGGTGGTACGACGAACGAATGTTAGTAACTTGCACTTTTCCAAGTTTAGGCTCAGCTGCCACTGTTCAATTATATTGAGGTTATTTTAAAATGTTTTAAGGTTATATCGTTTTTTTATGGCTCTTTAAATGACGCAGTCGTCTTGCGAAGATACGCACGGGAGATGATAGAAGCTTTGTTAAGACATTGACGTATGTTAAGAATAATAATGGGACGCCTGAGGTGACAGAGGACCTGCGTGACATTTTGTTACTGATGACTGTATAATGCGGGTGATTTGTGAGGAACTCTTTGATCTAGTATAAGGGAAGATATCTTTTTATTGAGGTCTTCATTGGACACCATATCAAATGCTTTTGAGGAATTGCTGAATATGGGGTCAGTTTGAAGTTTGTTATCTTTGTAAGAAAAAAAAAAGGTCACGTGTAAAGTGTAACAGCTAGGTTTCACAGGAAAACGTTTTGCGGAACCCATGCTGGTTCGAACATAGCAAGGTGTTAGATTCTAAGTAATTGATTACGTTTGAATATATGATGGGCTCGAGAAGCTTGCAAGGAACGCTGGTGATTGAGGGGGAGGATAGTTGTCTATTTGGTTTCGGTCCCCCGTTTTATTAACTGGCAGTATTTTTTCTACTTTCCAGTCGTCAGTTAGTTTTTCAGAATTTAGTATTTTTTTAATTTTTTGTACAAGTTATGTGCTACTGTTTGCTTTGTATTTAAAAAAAAAAAAGAAAGATAGAGTTTATCAAATTCTCGCCTACGCTAGAGCTCATTTTTAGATTTTCAATTGCAGTCTCAATTCCGGAATATAAATATCGATCGGGTTTGTTCGGCTCATGGTCTAGCGTGTTCAGGTTAGGGACGGTATCAACATCTTCTTGTGTGAATACTGAATTAAAAATGTGTTAAGCCTTTGTGCGCTTTCATCTTCAAATTTTACACCGTCGTCATCAACGAACGCCAACGCGATCGCACGTGTAGGGATTATAATTTCCCAAACGTTTTTTGGGTTAGTTGTAAGAATATTTTTCATGTTCAAAAAACTTTAATTTTGCTTGTGTGATAGCATTTTTATACACCTTTGCATGTCTCGAATATTTATCCCTAAAACGGCGATAAATTTACTTCCCTAAAAGTCGTTCTTTCTTGTTGTTCATACGACTAATTGCTTTCGTGAACCATAGTTTGACGTTATCTGATTGAATCCTTACTCGTGGTACGTAAGAATTGCAAAGTGAACACATCATATTTTTAAAGCGGCCCCAGTTCTCATTAATTGAATACTGGTCAAAAGTGGACGTAAGCGAGCAGTAAAACGATTCTAAGCCCTCGTTTGTTGCCTGGTAGTTTGCTTTGATATAATCCATGATGCATATATGGTATGTAGATTTTCGGATTGTAGGAAGTTCCAGCGAAAAATGTATTCCTAGGTGGTCACTTAGCCCCGGAAGGTACGAGATGCTGTTGATGTTGCTGGGATGAAACAATAAGCATAGATCGAGGGTGCTGCAAGAAGAACCTAGAATCCTGGTTGCTTGATTTATCATTTGAACTAAGTTGAACGTTAAGCATGTGTCAATGAATGCGCGTGACCTAGCGCATCGTGACGACAAAGAAAGCCAGTCAATTTGTGGATAATTGAAATCACCAACGAATGACATACTAGCTCTCGGAAACGTTTTGGAAAGGAGAAAAAGTGCGTCATAAAGTTCCGTAACAAAAGCATGCGAATAATCTTGCGGTCTGTATACCTTTGCAAAAATCGCCTTCTGCGCGCTGTCATCTTTGTCTGCTGGGCTGTGAACGCCTTCTGACCATGCGCTGTTGCTCTGTCGCGCGGATATCAGACGCTGCGCATGCGTTCACAGCTCAGTGACTCAGCATTTTTTGCCCTCGTGATGAGCGATGCGAAGGTCTATAGCAAACTCCTAGTAAGGCCTGATGCGATCGCGATGGTGCAATCACCCAAACCATTTCTAATGACGGTACTGCTTCTGAAATGGAAGGTACTCTTTTCGGCGGCGATAAATCATCACTTTTTTCGTCTCTATCACACCTAAACAATACGAAATTCATGTTTTTTGGGAGCACTTCTATATCATTTATTTCTGGACGTAACTAAGTCTCCGTTAGAAACACTATGTCAGCATGTTCCGATTCAATTAATGAATGCTGTTCTGCTTGTTTGGAACGTACACTTCTAGCATTTGTGAAAACATCCGAGCGCGAAGTGTTTGGGAAAAGACAGGCAGTAGAGTAATTTAAATAGGAGCCCGCACTGATATCCACCTGTCGTAGACGCCGTGGTCAGGTTACAGAAATCCTGGATTGCTATTTTTTAATTTAAACCACTCTGTCTAAATTATCGTTAAAACGAAGCCCTTGTCGCCAATGTACAACTTGTCTAAGCGAAGTTTGTAACGAGCATCTCGCGTTTTGTCGAATTCCAATAGTTTCGGTCGGGCCAACTGCCCTGCAGGTCGAGGATAGTCCTCATCAATTGCAATGCCACTGATCTTAAGTTTTGAGCTCGAACCAAACATTGCTTTTTTGTGTTTATAAAAGCAAACTTTGACAATACTTGGCCTATTTCTACCTGCCCGAAACGATCCGATACGTTGTACTTTGTCTATGTTATAAAGGCTTCTGTGTAGTTGAAGTTTAGTGGCACACAGCTCGACCACGTAAGATTCGGATTCCGACCATGTTTCGTTTTCCTTATCTTGAATCCCAAAGAATAACAAGTTTGACCTGCCTGACTGGCTTTCTTGTACGACACAGCGTGTTTTTAGTTGTGCGACCTCTGTCTGCGTTCCTTGCAACTCGGATTCGGCTTTTTGCGTTGTCTCTTGATTTGATCCGGTACTTGGGAAATCTTTCTCAAGTTCACACACCCGTGCTTCCGCTTCGAGTACCGACTGTTCCGTGTTGTTTCGGTTTTCGGTGAGTACCCCGATCTGTCTTAGCAGCTGAGTTTAACCGTGCTGTAGCTGTACCACCGCGGCGTGGTTTTGAGTGAGCAATTCTGCGTGGGCTTGTGTGAGACGGCCGGCATTCTGCTCTGCGTTTCCGGACATTAGTGATAGCAAGGTCGACAAAACAATGTTTGCACAATGCAGAAACTACACTGACAACCATTTCCGCGAGTCACAAAAGTCGTTTGGGCACGACACCAATATCAAGCAGCGATCACTACTTCTGGTGTACTTTGAGTGATTTCGGTAACTAACATGTACAAATAAGAAGCTTGGGTTCATCGTGCCACGGTCGGTGTCGTACCCTGTAAGCAAAGGGGCGAGAACACTGACTTCTTTATTACCCACAATCACAACGCGCTAATTAAAAGATGGGGGCTCATGCTTCACACGTATGCTTTGAATTTAAACGCGGCTACTGCATGAAAAGCTCGACGTACACCTAAGCACTTCTTATGAGTTGTGAATGCGAAAGCATACAAGCCGCTCGTCCGCCCCCTTTGTCGTCTGCTCGTCCGCTCCCTTTGTCGTCTGCTGCGTACTAGCGCGCGCGCGCTTCGGGATCTCGGAGGCCATGGCTCAGCGGCCAATGGAACCGAAGGCCATCGCGGAAACTAGGAGCCGTTTTCGCACTTGAAACTGATGACGTCAGCTCTCTCCAAAAGACAGTTAATGCTGTCGCATTAAAAACAAAAAAAAAAAGAAACATGCACTGGCCATGTTTTTTATACTTTGCGAATTTGACTAATATCCGTTACAGCTCAACAAGTTAGGGCGAGTGAAAGGAAGGCCGGGGACGAGGAAGCATACAGAATGCTAGAGAGGAGAAGGGGAAACTTCCTCCTCTGTCCAGCGTTCCGTCTGCTTCTTCCTCTCCGGCCTTCCCTCGTCCTACCTTCTTGAGCTGTAACTTAGTATAGTGAGCTCGCGTCAATAAACTGATACATATATTTAGACTCAACGGTCGTCTTCAATACGATTCTATTTCTAGTAATCGATTATTCTTTAAGTTTTGCTGTTTAGCAGAATTTTTTGTAGCTAGTTTGCATTCTCGACAAGAATTGTAGGTTTTAGCAATTTATTCTGCACCCAGCTCAGGAGAATTGCAATTAGATGAACGTGAATGACTGTCATGTGCACAATACGGGAGTGAAACATTTATCTGTATTTCTGCCAAAGACTGATGGATCCCCAAATAACATCAATAATTTATTACTACCCATAAAAAACACAAAAACCTCGAACATACACGTCTTCCCCCCCCCCCCCCCTTTTTTGCGCTTTTATTTTATATTAGATCATTAGACATTGCTGCCCATACGTTAGTCATTGAAGATAGTTAGGCTGCTTTCTAGACTGCAGTAATGTTTGTACTTCGATACATTTGTGAGGTAAACTATTACGAATAGTTTTCATTTATTGTGGCTCTCAGCTGGTGGTTTTAATTACGTTGCACGGACGTCAAAACCTTTGGCATTGAAAGAGGATTACTTAGCAGGGATGGCCTTGCTGCCCAAAAGACGCTGCAATTAGTGCTGAATTCATATAGAACACTCTGACAAATTCGGACAGTCTCATAAAAAAAAAAAAAAAAAAAACTTAAGAAATATCAGTTGAAAATCCTTTAAAGGTTGGAAACTTGAGCAATCTAAAATTATAATTGGTCGCTTCAAAATCGCAATTAACCTCATTTATATCTGATCTAAGAACAGACAGTGCACATGACGTTTCACTTGTTCATTGTTCCAGTGCAGATTGTTCTTTCAATTAAACCCATTCTTAGTGAGACGTCATTCGCTGGATGCAGCCCGTAGAGTGTAGTGATTGGTCCACGGCGTGCTCAGAGGGAAAGCAGACGTTCAGGCATTTGTTTTATGTAACCTGTATGCTAATTTGAGATGAAATAACTGTCATTTAGTTGCATTTTCTGAGCTGCTCGAGACTTACGTAATTCAATCACAATTACTTTTAAACATCATGTAAAGAGATACGACAATTCACTTTGATTGCGTTTTAGCACCAGAACTACGTGTTTTTAGAGCTCCAAATGGAGACGAAACTATTTTACCCCACTGTAGACATAACTATAGTTAAGCAATCGCAGTACAGCTCCAAGTTATGGGCTATTTTGTAAAGTGAATGTTTGTGAGATTCTCAAACTATTTATCGTACTGCCGCTTAGAAAGGCCGAAGAAGCTCAGGCACCAATTTCCCGAAGTAAGCAAATGCTGTGCTCACTAAAATACATACCTTTTTGTTTTTTTACGAAACACCGTCCTACAGTTTCTTAGAAATAAACATATGCGCATTTGTCAGCTGGATGGTGTCTAGCACTTGCCACTCAGCAGTATTTTGTAAGAAAGCCCCTGCACCGCAACCCTCGGCAGAGTGGTCAGAGTTTTGCCTTTCATGGACGGAGCCTTTTCTGCAGACCTTATGTTGCAACAGTCTATAGATAACTTTATATATTTTAAATTCCATTCCATCACATCTTAGCTGAAGAAGATCTGACTTTGTTAGAATTATCGCTTTGATTTGTTATAAAAGCTGGAAATGAACAACCGACAACAGCTGCACAAACAAAGCAACTCGAACTTGGAATAATAACGACTGATAAGTTCCGGTTCTTATATAAACTTGAATAGCATAATTGTTGCTTATCTTCGGGTTTCATGAGTGGTTACTGTCATGAACAGTGACGTGATACTATTATGGTGCCCAAAGGTTATTTCGGACTGGTGCAGTCATGAATCGAAATTGCTTTTCAATCGACAGCAAATGAGGTTACAGGAGCCGGCGCGTCGTCGGATATGGCGATCCTGACGATTCATAGCATAAATGCTGGCGAAGAAGGCACGCGAAGGCTGCTCACTCCTGGCTGCCGAAAGTTCCGTGGACTTTTAAGCTGCAGAGAGCGACCCGCAGGAGGAAGACGCGTCTGCCGCGTCTACCTTCGTTGCTCTGCCCTCGTCAGGATCGGGGAAGGCAACACTTCCACATCAGGCGAAAATTGACCAACCACTTTTGAGGACCTGGTAAACACACCAGCGGAAGACGCCTTCCAGGCGACGCCATATTATTGCCCTTCATCCGATTTCCTTTCGGTGCAAATAAGCGTCTCAACTTTGTTGACATTCCGCAAAGCCCGCCCTAAAGCAACCTGCCTGCGTTTACAGCAAATACTGTCGAAAAATGTATGCACACAAACACAGCCTCCTCTATATATACACAGAAAACCTGGCAGTTCGACGACGGAGCCATAGAGTGCCCGGTAGCAGGTTGGGAGCGCGAGGATCTGGAAGCATAGAACATTTCTTGGGGAGCCTGGGGGGCTATGTTGCGCTTTTTGGACTCCCAGGAGACTAGGGAGAGGGAAGTGACGTAAACAACGCAGCAAATGCAGATTGGATGTTGATTTTGGTTTCTTCTGTCAACATCCAATCTGCGTTTCTCTAGTCGTTGACGTCACTTCCCTCTTCCAAGTCTCCCGGGAGTCCAAAAAGCGCAACATAGCACCCCTGGTCGTCAGCGCACAGCTTTTGCAGCTATTAGCGGCGAGATGTTTTGGTGGCGCCCTCGTGTGGTTCCCCCTTGTGACGTCATTACCTTGCAAACAACAAGTTCGATGGTGTTTGTTATTAGCATGGTGGAAGCTTGAAATCATTGCGCTCTCAAAGGAACACTGCCGACACCGTCAAAATTAAAGTTCTTTCATTCCTCTTATTTCCGTCGATGATAAATCCCCTTTCCGACGTCATAGTCAGCGTTCGGCCAATCGTGGAAGGCCGACCACAGCGACGCTTTCGGTCGCGCACGGGGCTAATACTTCGTCTCACCTAGTGCCACTAAATAAGCTACGCTTCAGAGTAACGACACTTGGCCATATTGTGGCTTAAAATCATGGTTGCCAGTTATCTGAAGCTTTATCTGAAATCACAGGAAACGCTTTTCCGTCCTTCACAAATGTTTAAAGAGTCCGCGACAAAGAAAAGCAATATTACATGAGCTTCCTAACACCGAATTGAATGCTAAGGAAGTCGCACTTTTGAATCATGACGATCTGCAGTGTTGTCTGGTCTGCACAAGCCCCAATATGACGGCGCCCACAACAATGTCTGGGAACGGAGTGCCGATACTCTAAGCGCAGCTCATTTAGTGGCTCTAGTCTCACCTTAGCATGGACTAACCGCGAATGCTGTGCTAGCGCGAGCGGCTAACCTTGACTGCCTTGACAGGAGCACTTGCTGCAGGAGCGCTCGTGCAGCCGCCGAGGCTTCGTTCGAAGCAACTAGCTCGCGCTTTTAGCACGCGCGGCTAACAATAGTCCATACTAGGGTGCCTCAATGTCCTTCTGTTTAAGGGTGATGCCACCCTTTGTAGTACCCGATGCCGACAGCACGCGCTCACGGGTAAAATACAAAGAAATCGACGAAAACAAAATGTCGCCATAGCACAGTCAGCGCCACAAGCGCGTGCAGGGGCACGCTCTTTCACGCGCTTCTGAACAAAAAATAAAGATAAAAGTGTGGGACAAAATGGCCGGATGTCTCCACCCTAAGCAAAGCGCACATGAAGGCACCCTAGTCCGTACTAAGGTGAGACGAAGTATACAAGGATCTGAAACACGGTTTTCAAACTGGACGAGAAAAGAAGCGGTAGCGCGAGGAACGCTGGGAGCGCGAGCGGGCATTCCATCGCACGGTATACAGAAGTCTGTTTTTCGGCGTCTGGGGCGCCCGTCACATGGCTCTCTTCTCATCCGTTGCCTGCCGCTCTTCCTTTTACATTTCGGCGGCCGCATCTCGTGGCGATCTGCCAGGCTTTTTCAGTATAGAGGAGGCTGTGACACAAATCACGCACACAAAAAGATTGCGGCGACTTCAATGTGCGTGATTTGTTTAGTCACTAAACCAATCACACACACAAAAAAAAAAAACGCCGCGATCCTGCGCTTTCTTTTTTTTTTTTTGGGTGGGTGGTGTGATTGGTTTTGCCGGTGATAGCCAATCTAAAGTTGCTAAGTAGCGGCAGCGATTGATGCGCCGACTTTCATTGGTCCGTGCCCGCGTGAGTGAGGCGGATTTGACTCCACCTCACCCTCGAGAAATGGTTTGGTGCCTTGGCGTTCGAAAACTTACCCGCGTTCAGCGTTCTTCTATCTGGATTGTCACATGTCATGCCCCGTCGGAGTAACTCGGAAGATTTCGAACACAGCCATGGTAGGCGAGTTAGGATAAATGTGGCGGACCGTGCGCTAGCACACGACAGGAGCGAGGGAGGAGGGCTACCTCGCGTTATTTAGGGACGTTGAGCAAGTCACAAAAAGCATTGTGACAGTGCACTTTTGCAAGCTTGATTGGCTTTATCGGAGCGTAGCGTCAGCTGCGCTCAAACTTCAGGGGACACTGCAATACATACAAATTTAAGAGCATAGATGCGACAGATATTTTTTTCGTAAATTTTCCACGACAACAAACACCTTTTCGCACAATATTTACGCCGTTTGTCGCAATTTAGGTGGAGGTCACGGCCCGCTCTAAGCCGCCCCGCCAAATAATTAGTTGCCCCGCCCATTACTACTTGATTGGCTTGGCTGCTCGGCCGAACACGCTAGCAAGCCTGGTGTCTCCCTTTCCCGACATCCGGCGCGTCTAGTATGGCGTCTCCCAGGTGGCGGGTTCGAATCCCGGCCGAGGTGCCCGCAATATGACGAAGGCATATTGCGGAGAAGGCGCCGTGTAACCGAGCTTTCGGTTGCACGTCAAAAGATCCTCAGGTGGTCGAAATTAATCTTCAGTCCTCCGCTGGGGTGTGCCAGATGCCCTTCGTTGGTTTGGCACGTAAAACCCCCAAATTGTTTTTAGTATGGCGTATACAACGCGCCCTAGTTGTGCGAGCAGACGCGAGGCAGCATGGAGGTAAGAAGCTTCTGGAAGCGACATGACGCCACCAGAGGGGAAGCCAGAAGTGTGGAGGGACACGCCCTCAACGATGACCAAAACCAAGAGACGCTTTTAGACAAAAAAGAGAGCTATCTCCTTTTGCTAAAAATTTAGCATTAAAATTTAGCATTTTGCTAAATGCTAAAAATCAAAACTGTAAATATGCGTAGTTTCCATCATATTTCCACAGTGTTCAGTCCTTTCCCCAGAGCGCAATCGCTTTCGGTGTGGAGACAACAGGACATCGCAGACGACAGTCACATTGGCCACTGTACGATAGGAGCTACGGTTCAAACTAGCGTTGCAACATGACTATCTGCAGGTCGATCGATTGCAAAGAATCCCTCAAGTGGCCTTAAACTCTTCAGTGTAAACCGGAATGCCAACCTGCGACACCCTGCCCCCGTTGGTCACGGCCTGACCAGCGGCATCAATGCCCGACAGTTTACGTCATCTCATCTTGTTGTTACACCAGTGATACGTGAACACACGGTCACATCGGCGATAATTTCAGTCTTATGTTCACAACGCACAACACTGCCATCGCGATGTTGCTGCTATGTTGCTGACACGCAGAAGTACAAAACCACGTTGATTGCCGATGTGCACTCAACATCGGAAAAGAAAACCGAACTCAGCACTGAAGGCACCCAGGCACCCGGCAGTAAAACCTGCCTGTATTGGACGCAGTTTCCGTGGTTTCCATAATGTCGTCAACGTCGACACGTCGTTCCACAATCCGGAGGCGGACATTTTTGCCCAGTGTACGTAGCGCTGCTGGCACTGCTCTGGAACGCCGCTGTTTCTAACGGCTTTGCGTGCTCGTTTGATAAAATTAGTGGTAAAAACGTCAATGCAACCGAAATGTTCTGCACGTTTTTGTTGAGAGACTGAATTACAGGCGGCCTTAGCTGCCCTTCGAGCGCAATCAACTCAACAACATTTATTGAAAAACGCGCGGGACGAGGTCGAAAGACGAAACCGAAAGAAGATGAGGCGGGAGTCGGGAACTTTCTCCCGTCTGCCTGGATAGAGTTTCTAGCTCCCTCTAGCCTGGAGAAGGAGAAAAGACGTCCCGTTCCTCCCTTCTTCTCGCGTCTGCTTGGGGGCGCGTCAGTAGAAAGGAGGAAAACGCGCCGTTGCTACATTTTTCCTTATTTTTTTCTACATGGTGCTCGTCATAATAGCCTATGTGTTCTATCATCGCCGAACCCATCATGTACAGGGAAGTACCAATGACTTGCGCTCTTGAGACTGTTCGATTCTTCTCATCAGCTTGTAGCGTCGGCTGAGTCCGGACTGAAGTTAGAACGAAGTATCAAAGGCAGTTTAAAGCCATGCCTTCGTCAACACTGCAAATGTTTCCTGAAATTTTCTTAAATGTGATTAGAAAATTTGCGCAATTTTTTTCGCAGGTCTGTACCGCTCATGGGTTTACTATGGTTGATCGAATGCCATTTTGTCAAAGCACGTTTTAGAGAACGGGCACGTTTTATCGAAGCACAGTTTAGAGAAAGCAGAGGCTCATTTTTGAGAAATGCCGTTTATCAAAAAGGAGACGCTATTTAAAAAAGGGGTTTCTACTTCGCGCGTTTATCACTGGTGCGCGTGTTAACCCAAGCCCCCCGCTGCGCTCCCGCCGCTTCGCGGCGGCAGTCTGTGGCGACTCATTACAAAAATGTTAACTCACCTGAATTATCCGCACACGCCGCTTCGCGGTGGCCGAATTCGCTAAAAGGAGGCTCATCGCCATTTTCTCTAAACTGGGTTTCTCTATAAAGGAATTCGATAAACTGGGTCGGTAATACGGCGTTCGCTAAAACGAACTTCTCTAAACCGCATGACTCCGACCGCTCATCAGGTTCGGTTTTGTATAATGAGAGCCAGAGTTTCTCGGTGGCTAACCGGACTTTCCGTCGCAGCTTTCTGCTCAAAGATCGCTATCGGCAAATTAGAAATTTATTAGAGTTTTAGGGAACCCGAATAATACACGGTCGATGGACCAAACGATTGGAAGCTCGGATCGGGAGCTCGGACGGGTCGTTTTTAATAAAACAGCTTTTAGAAAACCGCGTTTGCAGACGATCGGTGCAGGCGCGCCCCCTGGCAACGGAAATGCGCGATGGCTTCGGGAAGTGGGTAAAGAAGAGACATGTTCTTTGGGTGGAAAAGTGTAATTTCACAAAATTGAAAAAAAAGAAAAAAACATTTTCATTTTCAGAAATTGATTAAAGCGAAATTTGTACATCTAATTATATTTTGTCTCGTTTTGCTAGAATGGGAGCGCTAAATGTGGCGGCAGCGTCCCCACCGTGACTGAGCAGTTCGTCTGCTAAAGGAGCAGACGATCTTGGTGGCAATCATGACGCCAGAACGTTTTGACGATAACTTCGAATTGGGTTTATTTGGGAGAAAAACTTTGAAAACGTATATTTATTTAAATTGGCTACCTCAAAAAGGAGGAGATTGTTGACGCCGAGAACAAGGTGCATTCGACCTCGCGTCGATGGATGAAGACGCTGTGCTAGGCCATCTTAGAGGCGGTTTTGTTTCTGTTGTTGGTTTGGGTATAAGCACCGCATGCGGAGATGTAGGGAACCGGCTCGCTTTTTCTGCTGGGCTGCCGAGCGTTTGGACAGGCCGGAGCACAGCGCGCGAAAAATCTCGGAGGCCATGGCAGAAGCATTGCAGTTCCCACGATCATAGCCTCCTCTATACTGACAAAGCCTGGCAGATCGCCACGAGACGTGGCTGCCGAAAGTGAAAAGGTAGAGCGGCAGACAAGAGTCATGTAACGGGTGCCCCACTGCGGCGTGACGCCGAAACACACTTGTACCGACTGATGGAATGTCCGCTCGTGCTTCTCACTTTCCTCGGGCTACCGCTTCTTTTCTTGTAGGGCTTGAAAACCATGTTTCGGGTCCTCGCCGCTGCAAAAGCTGTGCGCTGAATTTTAGACTCCCCGAGAAATGCTCTCTGCTACCAGGTCCTCGCGCTCCAAATCTGCGACCGGGCACTCTATGGCTCCGTCGTCGAACTGCCAGGCTTTGTGAGTATGGAGGAGGCTATGCCACGATGCACGGTGACAGCGATGGCGTAACGGAACTAGCTGGTGGAATATTGTGTTGAGCTGTATGATTATACTGCGGGGAGATAGTGAGCTGAAGTGTCCACTGTAGATGAGAGCAGAACCGCAGCGAGCTTACACTCTTTAACGTGCATCCTGCAGTAGTGATTAAAACACGATGCTCATCTAGATCGGGTGGTGATCGAAGCCCCCCTGGGTTCTGCAGCGCAAGCTTTCTCACCACGAGTGCCGAGCTGCGGTGCCACACACGGCCCGCGATCCTCCGCACTACAGCACCTAGGGGGTGCTGGCAACGCTTTCAGTCGAGCTGGTCAGAGGTCACCGGGGCCTAGCAACGGCAATTGCCGGGACGAGGCGTCCGTCGGTGGGCTCAGAGCTTGCGCAATGGCCGCTGGCACCGCGGGCCTCCCGCTCGCTGGGGGGACTTCCGCGAATCCGCACTCGGACCGGCCGACGCCGAGCCGACTGCGATCACGCTCCGGGGAGCGACCACGGGAACACGGGCGAGCGGGCGGAGGGGGCGGAGTCTTCCGGGCTCCAGGAACCGCTCACCTCAAAGAGGGCCCCGAGAAAGTGCACGCTCTCCGTGCGACCGCCGCTTATTCTGGATTCGGAAACCAGCACCTCACCTCGCTTGTGGTACGAGTGCCACCCTCGTATGGCTGCTCTAGATTCAGAGTCTGCTCTTAAATGCTACCTCACACTCACAATATAAACTAAAAAAACTTGGGCCATCTTGCTGCTTAACATCATGGCCGACCCTGTCTGCAATTGCAGAAAAGGCCTTCTTCACAAATGTTACAACAACCCGCGACAGTGTACGCCGTATGCGAAGCTCAGAGATTCGCGTATTAAAATGGCTGCGCACGCTCTGCTCTAAGCACCACCATGGCGGCGCCCAAAGTAGAATCGGCGAATTTCCAAGCCTAGTTTATTTAGTGGGCCTAGTTCAGACATCCAGCACAACCTTGAGATAGCTAGGAGTCCATGTTTTTGGACCTTATTTCTTGTGGAATTCGAAGGGTGTTTTTCGGAGTTTCAATTTTCCGCTCACATTTCGGGGTTTATCTTAGTTTATTTTTGTTAGATTCCATATTCTTTCAAATGCGGAGTTTATTTTACAGAATACCCAATTTATGAAAAAAAAAAAGTCCGTATAATATAATCCTTTGTCCTAAAGGAACCTTGGCAAGCTAAAGGGCAAACCCCTTTTGTCACTAGTTTGTACTTTAAAGGGAAACTGAAGTGAGATATCCTCAGGACAAGTGACGATGCGCTTTTACGCAGTTTATTTGTAAAACAACATATTTTTGCTTTTTATTTTGTCATTGTGTTTGTCAATTTTCCGTCAATTCTGATAAATCCGAATTAACTGAAAATTTACCGGCGAGTGTTTTTTTTTATTTATCTGAAAACACGGACGCTAGGGATAGACCAGAGTGAGCGCTGCACCGGTGCTGTGTCAGCACTGAATCAACCCTGAGTTGGTGCTGTACTTTGTGTAAACCGGAAGCGGCCGGTGACATGCAGCGGAGCACTGATACGGCTCTCACATGGCGAAAAGTAAGCGCTATGTTTATGACGCCGAGTTTGCGTTACGCTGTATCCGCGAACAGTCCCTTAAAAGCATCTTTCCCATACAATACAGCGCTACCTGAATGCTATTAGTGCTGGAAATGGCGCTGACTTTGCTGATGCAACGCTGACTTGGCACTATAAGAGCGCTGCAGCGCTGAAACAGCACTGCATTAATGCAAAGTCACGTTCAAGCTAGCCCTGCACCAACGCTGTTCCTAGTGTTCATTCAGCGCTGGGATGTATGTACGTCTGAAGCGGCCTTGAAGGGGAAATCCGACCAGTGCAGTGCAACTACCCTCATGTACAACTGCAGCTATTCAAAGAATTCGGGAACAACTGCCGCTATTCTTCGCGAGAGTTGCGGATTCTAGGAAGCGAATGTCGGCGTACAGCAGCAGAATGAACTGAAAGACGCCATTTTGTTTCCGCAAAATGTGCTTTGCCATTCGTCTTTATTGCCGCTACTTGTAAAACAAAGTATCGAGAGAAATTACTCGCATGAACTCTTTGAGTCTTTGACCAACGACATGCAGCAGCAATTCCAAGAACGGTGCTAAAACTAAAATGAACCGGCTTGACCCCGTCAGGTCCGTGACCTGGGCAGTCTTATATTACGCTCGGCCATCGATGCGTCAGACCACGAAGTCAGGAAATAGAGCTTGGACGTCCGGTTCTGTTTTTTATGAGTTAATCAAACTTTCGGGCCGGGTCTCGATAGCTTGATAAGTCAGGCGCAACATACTTTCTTCGAAAGATCCCTTTTAGACGTGAAACTGATGCTCTTGTGGCAGCGTCACGCAGATCTTTTTCTACCTGAGAAAAGAAACATCGTCAATATCTCAGGACAAGAGGCTGAATATTTATCCCCAGACTTCTGCTCGACAAGTTGATGTGTAATCAGACCTGAATTTAAACTAGAAATTCTAGACGTGCCGCGATTGCAACTAAATGACTTTAAAAAATGTATAGCTATTCTTGAATAGCATAATTTCGGTGTTCTATATGTTCCTAAAAATATGGTAACGTTATCGGTCCTTTTCACGTCAGAAACAAATTTTCGTTTCAAGGTAGATTGGTGCGAAAGAAAATCATTCCCGTTATTGTTTTAATTAAATTTTATTAAACATCTATATTCGTAACAAATTCTTTTGATCTAGACGTTTGTAGATTTATTTATTTATTTCTCGTTCCCTTAGGGCCCGAAGGCATTACAAAAGGGGACAGTATCAATATAGTAATACAATTAAAAAACAGGCACATATTAGGACGAAAACAATACAATTTAGACACACTCGTCAAGAACATGGTTAGTTAACGTAGATTTAAAATAATACGAGTCTGTGATGAAAGTAATTGAACCGGGAAGGAAGTTCTGTCCTAGGAATGTACGAGGAAGAAAATATGAATGTAATGTAGTTGTGTTAGCGCTTGGGATGGCAACCTTGTGTTGATAATCAAGATGAGAGCAAACGTAAAGTGGGCGTAATATTAAAGGGGCACTGACAGCGTATTTATGACCGCCAATGTTTTTATTTGTACATGACATAAGAGAACCCTTCTACCCAGAAAACAATTCGCGGCTCGAAATTCGTTTTCTTTCCGCCCGAAAATCGCCGATCCAGAACTGGCCGGTTTGAGTCGCGCTCACTCTCTTTTCCGTGGTCACGGGCCGTTTTCTAAGGTTTAGATACGACCACCAAATATAATCAAAGTCGTGGCCCGTGGGTCATCGAAGGCACACACAATATTAAAAATAGAAAAAAAAAATATGATACACAATTTTTTTGTGGATTCTAGAAAGCTGAAAATATGTTGATTAAAAAAAAAGAAAGTTCGACAACCACGTGATTTCCGTCAACTCTCTCCTCCTCTATTCGCAACTCCGAGGCCGTATAGGTGGCGGGGCGTTAGTTACAAGATGGAGGAAGAGACGGGGATAGATTCTCCAGGGTTTCCCGTGCGCCTGCTCGCTGACGCTGGTCAGTGCGCTAAAAATGATTCATTAGTCTGCAAATGCGAAGCGGTTAGAGCAGGATCATAATACAGGTGACGGAGATGTTGATGCGTGGTAGGAAGGCGAGCATGCTGATATTTAAAAGTTGCAGATACTTCAACTTACGAAGCTTCGTGGTCGGCGAGCGCGTTTTAGGCACCGGCCACGTCACTGTTTGTGGCAAAATATTTTTGAGGGTGATAAAGATATCGTGGTTGCGCTTTCCCTGGCCAGCAGTGCTGTAAAAAGTGAGCCGCGCACGGCGACCATCGAGCTCTGGAAGATAAGCGTTCACAGTATTGCTGTATTCGTGTCACAGGCTCGCAACTCGCTGCTCACCCTCTCGGTTTTAGTGTATTTCAACGTGTGATCAAGCTGCTCTACGGTTAGTGATAGGAATTTTGTTACCGCAGGCTTCTGTGCGGTGTAGCATTGCAACCAGAAGCTCGCTCTGCGCCTTTGAAGCACAATTTTCAGCGCGCGCCCGGAGCGTTGCCGTGCTCACAGTAGCCAACGGAAGCCTGCGGTAACGCTATGCTAAAACTGCCTATTAACATAATTGTCCTGTTTAGTTTTTTTTTTGTTTTATTGCTCTATCAAAATTAATATTTTAATATACCGCAAAGTTTTTGTACCGTGTTATTTGCAACGTTGCAGCCCCTCTCTCCAAAACTGCCCGTTCTAAGCTCTCGTCACGAACGGCTGGCTAACACAGACGCGCTTAAAATGCTTCGAGCATTTCTTCATTTCATTTGTAATTACCTGAAAGCAAGTACGCGTATTCTGTCTTTTGAAAGTGCTTGGAATAAATGGTAATGCTCCTTGTAATGGCCTTAAAATGTGAACCCATTCTTGATGTGTATTACTCGGCATACCGTTGCGCGACCACATATTTCTCCTATTTAGGGCAAAGAATAGACTTTTCGTAGACCGTACGCTAGAGCTCGACATTACTAGCGGGAGCGTTTGCCGTCACGTTGAGCACAGATCGAGCTGGCGGTCATGCACAAGACCAGAAATCCGCAGCGTATGTGATATACGAAAAGTCCCTAATGAAATTGGGCATCACGGTCCTTCGTGCAACGCTGTTGCGAGGCGGAACACAAGAATTCCTATTTTAACGCGCTCACTATTGTCGTCAAAACGGCTTCAGGCATCAAGGCCGACAGCCCCTGCCACCTTTTCCGCGCCGCCGCCGCCGCTGCCATCCCCGCTCCTCTGGTTCTCCGTTCGTCATCGAGAGGGCGAGCGGCGGGCTGGAGTTGCGAATATTTCTTATTCCTCCACAGTCCAGTTTTGGTTTCGGTTTTTGAGCAGTTGCGTTTATCTACTTTAAGAATAAAAATATATATGGCCCTGTAGCCAACTCTTAATGAGGTAGTCTTATGACAGCATAATAAATCGCCTGGCAAAAAAAAAAAAAAAATGGGAAGGGTTGTGTCAGTGTTTTTTTTTTAATTTGTCTCGTAGTATAGAATTATGGAAATCAATTTTGCGATAATGAGCAGCACGTAAGGGCGCAAGTGAGCTGGTGTAGATCAAACATTTGAATGAAAAACCCGAGAGTGAAGTATTGACAGACGATGAGAAGAAGACCGTCTCAAAGGAGATTCGTGAAATTTTCTGACATAGAAATAAGGGTTGTTCAATCAAGAAGTTTGATTTGATGTTGGTGACACTAGCTGCGTAGAGGTAATTAGGGAGTATGAAACGAGTAGATCTGTTTTGGATGGCTTCCAAAGCATCAATGAGGAAGGCATGACCGGGATCCCAGATCCCTGCTGCATATTCTAATTTGGGTCGAATTAGGTTTTTTTTCTACAAAATTAAGTTGAAAGAAACAGGTGTCATGGACAAATTACGCGCAAGGTCACCTAACATGCTATTAGCCTCGGACGCGATGTACTGAATATGAGTTTTCCAGGAAAGGTTGTAAGCTAAGTGCACGCTTAAATTTTTGTAGCATGTAACAGCTTACTAAGTTAGCTCGATTAAAAATGTAATTTGAATTTTCTTAGTACTGACGGCACACACGCATAGATTTACATTTCTTAGAATCAAGGCTCATAGACCTTAAGTCATACCACTGGACAATGTCGTTACTATCAGACTGGAGCACACAGCTGTCACTATGATCAATTATTTCCCGATAAATCAGACAGTTATCAGCAAATTAACGGACAGACGAGGAGATTTTAAGGGGAACATTATTAACATAAATTAAGAATAATAATGGTTCTAAGGCAGATCCCCGTGGAACACCAAAACCAACGGTTACGAGAGAAGAGCCGCAATTATTGGCAGTTTACGAATCGAGAGCGGCTGGTTAAGAAAGATGGAATCCATGCGAAGATGTTACAGTCTATATTAAGCTTCGATAGTTTAGGAAGCAGAAGTATATGAGAGAGGGCCTTTGATCGAAAGCTTTGGAAAAATCTAAAAATATGCAGTCAGCTTGTAATCCAAGGTCTAATATTGGCTCACTCGCTCACGCTGTAAAAGTAGAAGTTTTGGAATGAATCTTTTAAATTTAAACTCATTTTAAGGCGATATCTTCATTAATTGTACTCGTATTTTTGTATTTGAGGTGTTTTCTATTGCTGCACAATGGAGCCCTTAAGCTGAATTATTTAATTACTATAGAGCGTGCACGGAGGTATACCCGCGATGGGCGTGCTCGTGTCCGCAGCAGTAAGGGTTCGATAGCGGAAAGCCAAACACGCGTTCGCGAATGCCATAGTTTTTTGTTATTCAGTTAGAATCTTTCTTAAGAGGTAAGACGAGCACGTGCAGCGCGTGTACCTAACTTGTCAGCATACTCTTTTGTTAATTCCGCAAAAGTCTATTAAATAAACACGAGCCAAAACGCCGTTCCGCCGGCCGTTTCCTATACTCTGTTTCATACTTAGCGTGCAACGCCTTCAAAGCTACTGGCGCGAGCGCGTGGCTTCATCTATGGTTTTGTTTGCGCGAGAACGCGTGCAAATGATCAACGAGATCAAGCCCCACGCTCGCGCCAGTAGCTTTGACAGCGTTGCACGCTAAGTATGAGACAGAGTATGGAGAATGTAACTAGTTACCATTAGCCCATTACTACATGAAATGATGGCAGTCATTCATTGGAAACAAAAACACCGCAGAACCCTGCTTGTCCGATGGGTAGCTCGGCGGTCGGGTGCGCGAAAGAGTCGCAAAAAGGCTCCTTTTGAGGATGACTGACTTTCAGTTCCCTCCGAAGTAATATCAAAGCAAACGTGCGTCGACTCCCGCATTCGCCCGCAGGGAATATTTGTTTGTTTCCCCGAAGTAGCGATAGAACCCGAAGGACATCATGAGGCGTTGTTCGCTGCGGAGATAGTGTTACACGCCTCAAGCAAGCTCGAAGCGCTTCCATGGGACAGTCCAATGTGAGGAAGGCTTCTTAGCGGTGGGAGTATGGCTTTTGACCGTCAACGAAGCAGCGCTAACGACTGCGCAGTCTTCTCTACTGCAGTTCCTTAGCGTGACCAACCCGGCATACTGTGAGCACACCGGAGTCACACGCTCAAATACACCATCCAAGCACAATGGAGGGCTTTGTTACGAGCCACTCACACGCTACAGCGCTATCTTAGAGCTATTAGTCAGCGCTGGAAATAGCGTTGAGCTTCTTATGCAGCGCTGACGCTATATTGGTGATACATCGCTGATACAGCGTTGCATCGGTGCTAATTTACGTACAGCTGGACAATCCACGGAGCCTTCAGTAGCCAGGCGTTAAGGCATCTGACGCGTGACAGCATGTTCTGGCCAAAAGCACGTTCGCTCAGTCGTTTCGACGGAAGTTGTACAACGAACCGCCGGAACTGCGACATGGGACAGCACGGCACCAGGGCTCCCTCGACTCGATTTGTTCCCACTCCGGGACAACATTCGATGCACATGGGGAACGCTAAACGCACCAGTTGCGCACGTATTCCAGGCAGCGCTTATTGTTACTGCCAAAGACGGTCGGAGAGACGCGGACGCTGGCGGGGTGCCCCGATGGCCTCCGGGGGGAAGGGCTTCTCCTGGGGACTAGTCCGGATGGAGGAGAAGCGCGGCCGGGTTGCGTCGAGCGTGGTCGCAGCGGCGCTGGTCCGGTTTTGTTCGGGGGCCAGCGACCGAGGGGCCCAGCGGTCATCGGCGTCGCCGCTCTGTGTACAAACAGAGGGCGGCCTTGGCGGGGGACGTTGCCTTCCCGGGCGCTCCACCCGGCGGCGGTAATGGCCGCCCCAAGGGGCAGCGGCCTGCGGAAAGGGCAACGGGCCCTCCTGGAACGGGGGGCCCTCGCCGAACGACGAGCCACTACGCTGACTGGAACGCGTTCTCGACGAATGCGTTTGGCGTCCTATCCTGCCCATGCAGTATACACTTGTCCCGATGAGACGAGATACGTCCTGGCGGTTGGCCGTACAAATGCCCGAGAACAGGGCAAGCGCACGAAGGGGTCACTCTTGTCACGGTGTTCCAGCTCCTTCCTGCTGAGAGTTCCGTTCCATGAACCAACTCGCCCAAATTTCCATATTAAAAAAAAAAAATTGGGGGTCTTACGTGCCAAACTAAGGTGCAGCGGAGGACTGAGAATTAATTTCGTCTACCTGGGGATCTTCTGACGTGCAATAAAAATACCTGGGGATCTTCTGACATGCAATAAAAATATCGCTTACTTTCTCCGAAATATGCCTCTGTCAGATTGCGGGTACGTCAGCCAGGAATCCGAGTCGCCACCAGAGGAAGCCGGCACTTTGCCTCGAAGCCACCGAAGTGACTATCACTTTTGCGGAAAACGCTGGTCGGAGGCGCGCTCTGGGCACCATACTTGTACCCGTTGTCGAAAGGGAATTCGAAACGGTAGGTCCTTGCGTCATCTTCGCGCGGTGGCGTCCAATACCGGTCACCTTGTGCGCAGTCGTCTCTAGCGATGCTCGACTTTTAAAGGTCCGCCCTCCTCGTCCTGGCAACTGCCTCCCATAAACAAGTCCTTCCTCCGGATGTTCGTGTTCGGTAGAACCTACACTGCCGCTGTAAACGAGACATGTCGAAAAAGAAAGGAAGGGAAAAATATGGCACTTGCGTGTTATGTCGAACCTGCTTTCATTTACTCATTTAAACTCGTGAATTGCAGAATTCATTGAACGTAATCGGAAGAAGCATCTTCCACTTGTGATGTATTCTTGCATTCCAGGAACAATGGCACAATGTTTAATTTCGGCATTAGTCCGCTGTTCCGTTTGCCCGCGGAAGGATGCTGTTTCCGAACAGCAAGACATTGAACCCGTTGCAAATGCTTGTTTCGCAGTCGTGACTGCAAGCACTGCTTTCTTTTGGAACACGCTCGAAGAGCTCGTGGCAAAGGCGACAGGCGCCAATGAACGACAAAGGACGTATGGCCGAGCTGTTCCAGACAGGACACATTTTCTGGAGTGCACAGTATTTGCTCTATAGGGAGCAAAGATTTTCCTACGGTTCAGGTCCGCTTTAGGACCTTTTTTTCTTTGCTGGGGGGAAAGTTACCCCCCGCTTTTGTCCTTGGACAGAGGTTTGAAGCGTGCTCATCACGTGGGTCCGGACAAGCCCTCCCTCGCTCCGCTGGCTGTCGTCAAGGCCTCCGCTGTTGGCGTCAGTTCCAAACCCCTCAAAAATAAAAATAAAAAAGGAAGGAGACATCACAGAGGAGAAAAGCCGCGCTGCTTGCGTGGTCGATGTCCTCGTTGAAAACTTGGGCGCAAGCCGCAACGTTCGTTTTTTTTTTTTTTTTTTTCAAAGAGTTCACGTTGTTCATTTTTTGTGTATGTATGGCGTTAGAAGTGTCCTGTTTTGTACAGCCCTTTGCTGAAAAGGAGAGACATCAACGGTTCCTCCAAAGCCGCCAGGGCCACACGAATCTTGGCAGACATGAAAGCTTGCGTCACATATTGCGAGCGTTGCGCCGCCTTCAGGTCATGCTCCAACCACTCAGCACTGAGGCAACACAACAAGGCCGTAGCGCTGTATTTTCTCCCGAACCTACCGGATGCTGGGGCCGAAATCGTATACGAGCGCTGCATTCGGCTAGGACTCGTGTTCGACCAGTGAGGACTCAGCCGAGCGCAGCGCTCGCGTCCGTTGCGCTGGCCTTCACTAGGTGACGTAGAACATCCGGTACTGAGGCCTAGTTTCCTAGGAAATATCACTCCGATGAAAAACGACACGTTTTCCACCGCTCAATTTGGAAGAAAACAAAACTTGATGGGCTCGTCGTGATGCATGCTTTACATGAGATCCGCTTTCCGCTTCGTACATCTGCTCTCCGACAGCGAGCCAGATACAACACGGCCTCTGCTTATCTGCCATTCCATGCAGGTGAAAGGGAGGCGCTTCGTGGTGCCACTGACCGAGGCACATTGTGTTCCCGTGGGGGGAAGGGTTCGTCGGGGGAGGGGCGGCCTCCTCTCTCGGTGGGATCATCGTCAACGGGGCAGCGGAGGTCACCGGTGCGTTGGCCCATAGCGTCGGCTCCTTTGTGTCACGCTCCCACGAGTAGCCCGCTGGTGCAGCGCCGCCCGGTCATTAAGAGCACGCTGGAATGGGCCTCCTGACAGACAGATCGCCGCCATTAGCCGCTGGGCGGCGCGCACAGTCCGCCGGTGGTTCCTTGAAGCGGAATCCGCTCCGGCTCACAAGAATGCGAGAGGATCCCGCACCTCCCAACAGCGCAGCATCACTATGGCGCGTGGTTGCAGCCGTCCTAAAACGAGGAAAGAAAAATTCCCAGTTTCTTGCCGTCTCCTCGAAATAAACCGCGGTGGAGGCGCTGCATACTCTGCTACAAACTTGCGCTCTGCTGCACACACACGAGTGACCACGCTGCACGCGGGAATTTTCGCGATAAACTTAGTGGAGAAAGTTTTCCAATGAGTTTAGCGGAATGTCAAGCTAAATGTCAAGTGACGTCACATGACACTGCAGCGTCACGACACCACGCGATGTCAGGTTATGCCAGGTAGCGTGACACCTGTCGCGTGCCACGGCAACCCTGCGTGGAGCGCCCGGGAATTCACTCTTTGCCTATGACGACTATCGCAGTAAGGCTCTCGAATACCATTGTACAGGTGGTTTCGAGGGCTTACGTTAAAATGCATGCACTTCACTTTCGCCACTAATCCGTCACTACTGGTGAGAAGATAGCGACCTTATTTGTCTTGTTTTTGTATCTTTACATCACCGTTTTTGGCCGCATGCACAATGTCGTTTATGTATAATATAAATGACAATGGGCCTAATATGCTACCCTGGGGGGACAGCCGATTTTACAGCGAGCCTTTCCGAATGAAAATGCAAAAAAGACAAGTATTGTACGATAAGGAAAGACAGACATCTTCAATGCCCCTCTTTCCTTATCGTAAATTAGAAAACAACACGCTAAACCATCTACAAGTATTGATTTCTATTCACTAAATATGATTCTATGAGGTCGTGTGCTACGCTTTTTATTAAAAAAATGGTCATTTGGCAAGTAAAATATTATGATCGATGAAATCAAAGGCTTTTGGGTAATAAAAAAGACTCCTAATGTCATTTTTCTGTCGTCAAAAGCTTTCACAATATGTTCTTTCTGGTTTAATAAAGCCAATTGGGTAGATCGATGTGTACGAAAACCGAATTGGGCATCGGAAATTAAAGAATGCTTATCAAGGTGTGTTATGAGTCTATAGTGTATTAGTTTCTCAAGTGGTTTAGAAAAAAACAGGAAGAATTGAGATGGGCCTTCAGTTATTTACGTCAAGCCTATCACCGCCTTTATAAAGAACACTAATTTGTGATACCTTCACCTTTAGGGGAAAACAGCCTGATTCAAATGCGAGGTTATTTATATATATATATATCAAGGTTCTCCCCAGGAATTTCTGAGAGGTGGACATTTCCGGGGGGGGGGGGGGGGGGGGGAGGGAGGGAGGGCGTTTGGTTTTTTGTTTGGTTCGTCACATAGCGATGCGATAGCGAACGATAACGTGGTGGTGCGCGGACCTGCTGAGTTCGACGGCGACGGTCTGCCGCCATGTGCGCAGGCAAAATAGCATCGTCATCCCGTGACATAAACAAAATCGAGTGGTGGGCGGTCAGTTGGAGCGGTGGGCGGCGAAGCCACTGCCGCCCACCTCCCAACAGCGCAGCATATATATATATATATATATATATATATATATATATATATATATATATATATTATATTATATATATATATATATATAAGGGTGATTTCATCTCAACTCAGGGTAGAATTTAGGGTCGAATTTTTAATTTTAACGAAAAAATATATGTTTTGGGGCAATTCCTATAATGAAAGAGACGCAAAGGGCAATTTTGGTCGGATTTTTCATTCTCAAGTTATGGACCGTTGAAGCGGTCAAGGTGGAAACTGACGTTTTCTAGCTTATCGGAGGTGCCATATTTCACTCCATCCCTTTTCCATACTTTTTACGTTACATCAATATAACTTTTGGGAACACTCTAGACATAGGCTTTTTCATGCTAATGTAAGCGTGTAGGTCATAACATTTTTAATGATTTTTGTTTTATTTGTGATTCATGCCGGGTTACTTAGACTTTTTCTTCTTGACTTAAGTTTGTCCGGGAGTCTAGATGTTACGTATCTTCTCCGTCAATACATAGGGCGAAGCTCACACACCTTGCAAATCACGCCAGTGCCAAGTAAATAAATACTGTTAGGATAAATATTGTTGCTTCACTGGCTTTTACGCTCAGATATTGAGGTAAGTGCTAACATTAAATAGAAAACCTTACATGGGTCAAAATTCTTCTCAGCTGAGCGTCTATGCGAAGTCCCGTTCGAAACTCTCACAGCACGAGATTCGAGTCCTAATAGCGGCCATGCAAACAATATATTACAATTTCTGTTGGTAGGTCCTGAAAGATTACTATATTACCTAACTGTAAATAAAAAATGAAAGAAATGAAAGGTGAGGATTTTTCGAAAATCGACTTCGAACTTGCAAGTCTTTCTTTAGAAAAACTTACAAGTTTGAAGTCGATTTTCTTAAAACAAAAAAAAAACTTTTATTTCTTTCATTTTTTTATTTACATTTAGGTAATATAGTAGTCTGCCAGGACCTACCAACAGAAATTCTAATATACTGTTTGTATGGCCGCTAATAGGACTCGAATCTCGTGCTGTGAGAGTTTTGAACGGGACTTCGCATAGACGCTCAGCTAAACAGAATTTTGACCTATGTAAGGTTTTCTATTTAATGTTAGTACTTACCTCAATATCTGAGCGTAAAAGCCGGTGAAGCAACAATATTTATCCTAACAGTATTTATTTACTTGGCACTGGCGTGATTTGCAAGGTGTGTGAGCTTCGCCCTATGTATTGACGGAGAAGATACGTAACATCTAGACTCCCGGACAAACTTAAGTCAAGAGAGAGAAGTCTAAGTAACCCGGCATGAATCACTGAAAATAAAAATGAAACCTAAACACATGACTAACACGTTTGAAGCCTTACACGCTACGAAATGCTTGTTATTTCACGAAAGAGTCCGTACGCGCACAAAATAAACCGTACTTCCTAAGCGTCAGTTACTAAATCGTACATATGTATATGCACTGCATATCTGTTTGACATAAGAAAATATGACAATTACAAGTCAAGTTCGGTATTTCAAACTCAAAGCCGAAAGCAAAAGGCCCCAGAGAAATTCTCTAACGATCTGCATTCCCCCGTATTGAGAGGAAGTAAGCGCTGTGCCCGCACTTGTGGATACGGACTTCGAAGTAAATTTTTTTTAAGTACACTACTCCAAACTTTATTAATGTTTATGGTTGAATATTGAGGTAACTGCTAACGATAAATAAAAAACCTTACATAGACAAAATTTCTGCTCAGCAGAGCGCCTGTGCGAAGTCCCGTTCAAAACGCTCATAGCACGATATTCGAGTCTTAATAGCGGCCATACAAACAATATATTACGATTTCTGTTGGTAGTTTCCGATAGACAACTATATTAACTACCTGTGAATAAAAAATAAAAGAAATAAAAAGTGGTTTTTTTTTTAGAAAATCGACTCCAAACTTGCTAGTTTTCCGAAATTTTCGTTTTTCAGGCACATGTAGCGCATATTATACTTATCGCAAAATATTGAAACTATACTAAAAACAAAAGAGCTTAATTCGAGCTTTACGGTGATATCAAGATCATAAAAAAAATGAAAGCCGTTTACAACTCCCTGTAACGCCGGAATAGAGCGCAGCTCTTGAGGAGGAGGGGAATATGGGACGGCGGGGGGGGGGGGGGGGCGTCACGCGAACTCGGGGGGGGGGGGGGGGTTGGGGGTCACGTGACCTCGAGGGGTGGGGGGCGGAGAAAATTTTCCGCTAAATCTAGCGGGGAAATTTTTCTGCTAGATTTAGCGGGAAAAATTTTCCGCTAGATTTAGCGGGGAAAATTTTCCGCTAGATTTAGCGGGCAAATTTTTCCGCTAAATTTAGCGGGAAAAATTTTCCGCTAGATTTAGCGGGGAAAATTTTCCGCTAGATTTAGCGGGAAAAATTTTCCGCTAGATTTAGCGGGAAAATTTTCCGATAAATTTAGCGGGGAAATTTACCCAACATGCACCGCGTGGTTACGCCGACGGCGACGGCGACGGCGATGGCGACGGCGACGGCTACGCCGACGGCGACGGCGACGCCGCTCAAGCCGGAAACGGGCGCCTAAGAGCTGCGCTCTAATATGTTGATTAGGTCACACAGCACTGCTTGCTAAACTTCGTCGAATATCGTCAAAATTAAAAATTCTACCCTAAATATATATATATATATATATTGTTACGAAGATGTGCGGCCGGCAGCAAATGACAGTGATGCGTCCACTCAATGAGATAGAAAGGATTTTATGGAAGCCGGGTCGTGCGCGCGGAGCGTGGCACGTGATGGTCAGGCACGCCACTGCCCCAGTGTCGCAATCTTCTTCGTCACATTACCACCTCCTTTAAAGAGGACGACCCGGCCGATGAATGAAGGAAACACGAGAGTAAACTGAAAACACACACATACACACACGGGAGACGAGGCCGAAGACACGTATGACTGCTGCCGGCCGCATAGAATGAAGATGTTCTTGAGCCTGCAGCCTCTCTCCCCAGCATTGCCAATCTCTGTGCCAGCCACAGCCCCACGACGTCACGATCCGGGCTGGGGAATTTATTTTACCGCTATCAACACAGACGGGGCTTGGGACAGGGCAGGGGACCATAAACTCGCGTCTGCATCTCGGTTTCGTCCATAGTTCATCTTGTTCACGGCGCTCTTCATAAAAATACTCTTAGCTCACACTCGCTGAATCTCTGTCTCACTCACTTCGGCATTTGCGGCAGTTCGCGGGGCGGGGGCTGTGCGGCGGGGCTATGGTCTGGAGGTCGATCGGCTGCGGCGGAGGACTGCTGCAACCAAGGTCAGGAGCGATGATGGCGAAGAAGGAATGATGACGTACCCCGCACCTCCACCAAATGTTACGAAGATGTGCGGCCGGCAGCAAATGACAGTGATGCGTCCACTCAATGAGATAGAAAGGATTTTATGAAAGCCGGGTCGTGCGCGCGGAGCGTGGCACGTGATGGTCAGGCACGCCACTGCCCCAGTGTCGCAATCTTCTTCGTCACAATATATATATATATATATATATATATATATATATATATATATATATATATATATATATATATATATATATATATATATATATATGTGTCAACTATGGTGCAATAATATCAATGACGTTGACGTATTTTATAGGTTTTACCTGCATACTATCGGCGTCAATGCTTTTGCTATTTTTAAAATTTATGACGGTTGAGTAGACTTCCGACTCATCTGTGGGAAACAAGAACATTGATTTCGTATATGATACTGGCATGAACTCTAGAGCTTTTTTTTTACGCAGGCAGGACGATGACTCAACAGAAGTACCAAAATTTACAAAACATTTTTGAGCGCATTTGCCATGTTGACTTCTGTTACTTTAATGGTGTTCATGCTTAGTTCACGGGGCACATTTTGAAGTGGCTTATAGTTCAGTACTGATCGTATCTTCTTCCACATAACGCCAGGTTTCTTAGTTTCTAACGGATCGAAAAGATTATTGTAGTAGTCACGCTTAGCATTTCTTAGTAGACATGTGAGTTTGTTGCGGTATTTCGTAAAGGTTTCAAACTTACTAATCTCTTTTGCTCCCAGAAAGTTTTGATATAAATTATTATTAACCCGTATTATTGAGAGTAGCTTTGGCGTGATCCAAGGCCTACGTGACTTCTTAGATGCATCGAGGTTGACAAAAGGAAAATGTCTACTATAAATTGCACTAAATGTATCGATATTATATCAGTTCAATTTGCTGAAAAATATGTTGCCAAGATGTCTTTTCAAGTTCTCGAAAACTACGTAATTGATCAGGGGTGATAGACTGAACTTTAACCACTGGAACAGGGTCACTGCGGTTTTTCTGGGAGCGCTCAGTGTGCAAGCAAATTAAAATGAATGGGAAGATGATCACTGATATCCGTAGAGAGAACACGTGATGATACCACCAATTCTTCATAGTTCGTGATGAACAAATCAAGCATAGAACAGGACGTATTTGTTATTCTTGTAGGATGTTTGATAACATTCGACAGCCCATTTGAAGCAGAAAGGTTTGAGAAAGCCTCTTTGGACAGAGTTCGAAATCATATCAATGTTGAAGACACCACAAAGAATTAACTTGTAATTGTTATCATTGACAGTAGTTGAACAATGTCTCCGCAAAATTAGGAAACGGTACGACTGGGGAATTTGGTGGCCTATATAGAACCGAGAGCAGCGTAGTTTTGAAACGTACAGTTACCACCTCATAAAAATCAGTAATTTCACAGAACGATTCCAATATCTCACGATTTCTTTAATTTTTTACAAACATAGCAACACCACCGCCTGGCCTATCGTTTCTATTTAGGTTGACGTGAGAATATCCCGGAAGCAGAAAGTAATCAGCGCTACAACTGTACCACGTTTCAGTCAGCATGACGACGTCACTATTCGGTCCAATGCAGTCGAACAAAACAGCGAGGTCATCGCGCTTATTTCTTGTAGATTGAACATTTAGGCGAATAATTGTCATCTGAATTGCAGACTCATTCTGAAGTACATTTTATAGTTTAAAAGGTAAAATGAAGGATTGAGACAGTTTTTCAATAAGACAACCAAAAAACCAACTCAAGAAAGTCTGCTAGCTCGCCGTTATCTTGCACACGTCATCAACACACGTTAGTTTTAGAAACGGCGTCTGTTTAGCCTTCGGAAACTGTTATTCGTATTATAATGTAGCAAACTTGCTCTTCGCTCTTTTCTTCCTTCCATCGTGTCACTATTATCATTGGTGAGAGTCTCTCGGCAGTCGTGATATTTTTGAACGATTTTGTACCAATTGTTTCACAGCTCTTCCATGCCTCGTTATAAAGCTGGGATCGCCATCGCCTTACAACAGCTGCAGTGCTCGCAACATGCGCTAAGCAAATATTTCAAAGATGCGGCCGACAGAACAGCAAAGTAGGTACACGTACTACTTCCGTGGACAGCTTAAGATTCCTCTGTTTTTACTCTGTACCCGCTTCCTGATTCGCCCGTCGTTATCTGCTCATGCCGCGACCGAATTCGCTGCCAAGGGAGGACTTTTTTTCAGACATTGGTGACTAGACCAGTCCAATCTTTAGTAACCCCAAGAAATTCTGCCACCTCGCTGCTTTGTGCCATAGAGATAATCTAAATCTTGATTTAATCGTGAAATAAATCGTTATTTAAGTCAGACCGGTTTTACTATGATGATTTAAAACAAATATTTTCCGCAAAAATAATCCCAAAAATATTTTAATCACCTTCCGTCTATCGTCTGATACTCTTTATGCGCATTCGTTTTGTATTTAAAAGAAAAAAATCATCGATTTATGAAGATTTATATCAGGTTGAACAGGACCACAAAGCAGTAATCTTCCGAGCAAATTGGAACGTTGAATTTTCTTACGACATTCTACTTCGTTCGTCAGTTACGAAACGTTCCTTGTGCAAGTAGAAAAGAATGCAAAATAAAGAAACTAACAGTCGAAAAGTAATGACATATTGAGAAAAAATCAGAACGCAAAAAAGCAAATATATTTTTTTCCACATACCTAGAAATACTAAGTCCTTTAGGCCCAGGTGGCCCTCGTGAATGCGTTGGAGTGTTTCTCGTTGTTGTTTTTTCGGAACGACAACTTTGCATCCTTTTAACGAAATCCCTTCCACAACGGAAAGTTCAGAAGCGAAGGTTTTTAGTTCGCCTTTGACGTCCGCATTGGCAGATATGCTCTCGGCGACCGTATGCAACTCCTGATCGTTACTAGTTTATTGTGCAAAACGTAGTTTTGTTGCTTCACTTACTAAGGACGACAGGATGCCGACAGCGTGGACTTGCACGTCACTGAATGCATCGTCTGACGCTACAGGCGCCGCCCGTGACAGCATATTGCCGCGCGCGCAGCTGGCCAAGGAGGCAGCGTGCGCGTGGCCTAACGGTTATCGTGCCTGCCTCCCACACGAAAAGCCAGGGTTCGATCCCTGGGAACGACGCATCTTTTGTTATTCCTGCAATCTAATTTTCTGGTAAATTCGAGAATCCTGTTGCGTATTCGAGGTCCGAATGCTCTACGCGTCGAACATTCTACGCTGATTAGACACTTTTAGTTGGGCGTACGCAACGAGCTTGCGTACGCAGGAACGTTGCGGGCCGCGAGTGCGCCTGCGCAGAACGTTCTGCGCAGGCGCACTCGCGGCCCGGAACGTTCCTGCGTACGCAAGCTCGTTGCGTACGCCCAACTAAAAGTGTCTATTATTCCAGAAGCTTACGCATGTACAGTCGGGGACAAAAGTCTCCAGGACGCGCGAGCTGCGACTGAAACGCGTTGCTCTGCCACCTGCCGGCGGGCTGCCTGGTTTCGAGATCACACAAGAGCGCATGCGCGTCCTACTGTGCCTGCAAACATGTGCGTTTTCCCACTCTTCAGCGTCGCGGCCCCTAACTCGGAATCGAGCGCGTGGCACCGCCTCGGAGATAGCGCTTACTGACATGGCACCTATAAAGAAAGGAGTCACGGCAGCTCATTTGAGCGATAAACTCAACTGGTTATAAAGCAAGGTGCACTGACACAGCGAAATGCGGTGCAATGCCGCAGGCGGTATCTACAGTTTCGGAACCTGTAGCAGACGCTCGTCAGTCGCAAGCGCTATCTCCGAGGCGGTACCACGCGCCCGATTCCGAGTTAGGCGTCGCGCCGCAGAAGAGCGAGAAAAGACACATGTTTGCAGGCACAGTAGGACGCGCATGCGCTTTTGTGTGATCTCGAAACCAGGCGACCCGCCGGCAGATGGCAGAGCAATGCGTTTCAGTCGCAGCTCGCGCGTCCTGGAGACTTTTGTCCTCGACTGTACATAAGGGGCTCCGCGTGGCGGACCGGAGTCAGTCTCGCCCCAGCGTTCGACTCTGCTGTTACGCCGACTTCGACGCCCGCGACGCTCTGTTATTATCTTTTGTACCCTTTCATTTTTTGGCACAAGTTCGCCACATTAAACGTTTATTTCTTCCTGTTTATTTATTGTTCTTTTGGTCACTACCCGTGACATTTTGGTGGAGGTGCGGGGTACTCCATTCTATGCCGTTAATCGTACCCTCCAAGGACATCCCGGCCAAGCGACGTGCTCAGCCCCGGAAGGCTACCCTTCGCCGAAGACGCCGGAGTCCGAAGAAGCCGTCGTACCAGAGGTCAGTCCCCTGAATTGGGTCTGCTGCCGGATAAGCCCAGGCCGAAGAAGACGACGATGGCCAACCAGTCGCAAGCCCCCGCCGCTCCCGTCATCTACAGGGTGTCACAAAAGAAAATTTACACGGTCTTTGTTACCGCAAAAATAAACTAGGCTTCCCCGAACGCTCATTCTCCGCCCAAAGAAATATAGAGCTAGAGGTCACAACCAGATGCCAAAATTTCAGCCCGATCCGATAACTTATTCAAAAGTTATAAGTGATTTTCTGAAAATTTCAATGGGAAAATGGAGCCCATTTTTGCCCGTTTTCGGTTTCTGGTGCCACAGAGCCCCATGTGTTTGAAAACTCCGCCGGCCGCCATTTTCCCATTGAAATTTTCAGAAAATCACTTATAACGTTTGATTAAGTTATCGGATCGGGCTGAAATTTTGGCATCTGGTTGTGACCTCTAGCGCTACCTTTGGGCGGAGAATGAGCGTTCGGCGATGCCTAGTTTATTTTTGCGGTAAAAAAGACGGAGTAAATTTTCTTTTGTGACACCCTGTACATGCCCGTCGCACCGCGGACGGCTGCCCCCTTCCACGGTGAACTCTACGAAGACTTCGAAGACTGGATTGACCAGTATGATCGCGTTGCCCGCCACAATGGCTGGACCGACGAGCAGTGCCTGAACAACGTCTATTTTTCCCTTGAGGGGACCGCCAAGCACTGGTACGAGAACCATGAGTCCTCTTTGACGTCGTGGGACATTTTCAAGACCGATCTGAATGCTACATTCGTCAACCACCACCGCCGAGAGAGAGCCGAGGACATACTGCGAACCAGGACCCAGGGCCCCAACGAGAGAGTCACCGGCTTCGTAGAGGATGTTCTGCGCCTGAGCGCCCGCGCCGACCCTGGGGCTACAGAAGAGAAGAAGCTACGAATCCTCATGCGCGGGGTGAGAGACGACATCTTCGGAGGCCTCGTCCGCAACCCGCCGGCAACCGTCATCGCCTTCGTCACCTAGGCGACAAACATCGAGCGCGCCCTCCAAGCGCGCGCTTCCCACTACCAGCGGCATCCAAGCGTCACTGCAACCGCGCTGCTTAGCGGCGAAAACGCTCCTGGTACGGACATCCGCGAAATTATCCGGGAGGTCGTCCGGGAGGAACTGCGAAGGTTGCTGCCAACCACCAGCCGTCCGCCAACCCTTTCCATCGCCGAGGCTGTCCGAGAAGAAGTGCATCGGGCGCTCCAACCAGAGGTTCCCGTCACCACGGTGGCACCGGAGGAACCGACGTTGAGCTACGCTGCCATGGCCCGACGACCGCCGCAAGCTCCCCGCCAAGCCACTGCGCCACCCCGAAGAGACGCCCCAACGCCGCAGTACCCCCGACGACTGGAAGATCAGGCGCACGTTCACCCAGACCGACCTGCGCCGAGAAAGACAGACGTCTGGAGGACGGCCGACCGACGCCCGCTGTGTTACCACTGCGGGGAAGCTGACCATGTGTACCGCCGATGCCCATACCGACGACTCGGGCTGCGCGGATTCCACCCAAACGACCCGCGCCCCCGGTATGGTGAACGCCCTCGGGAGATCGACGATTACCTGCGACGACCTCAGTCCCCCGAGCCTGCGTCCCGCCGAGAGTTCCGGTCGCCTTCGCCACGACGTCCAGGCGCCGATGCACCGACCCCGACGTGAAAGCCTGTCGCCCCTCTGTACACGCCGGGGAAACTATGAGCGGCAACCCCTGGAGGTGGAGTTGCCGAAGGCGACCGACGCCAAGATCCTCCACGAACGTCGGAGAGCCCCCACTCAAACGCTACCAGAGACCTAAACGACGCCCCCGCAACGGTGTCCAACAACTTAAACGTCGTCATCGACGGCCACGACGTATCAGCACTCGTAGACACCGGAGCAGACTACTCAGTCTTGAGTGGGAGGCTCTCCCGCCGCCTTCGAAAAGTCACGACGCCGTGGGATGGACCTCAAATACGAACCGCCGGAGGGCACCTCATTACACCAGTCGGGAGATGCACTGCTCGCGTTGAGATCCACGGTGAGACGTGCCCTGTGAAGTTCGTCGTTCTGCAAGACTGTTCGAGGAACGTTATCCTCGGAATGGACTTTCTCTGCGAGTATGGCGCCGTCATCGACCTCGCGGCAAATCAGTTGACGCTGCGAAAGCCTGTCCTGCCGCCGGCGGAGACCAACACGACGTCAACCGCTATCCGAGTTATCGCCGACCATGTGAACCTACCGCCGTGGTCGAGTGCTTTCGTCTCCGTCATAACCGACGTAGCCATGCACGGTGAAGCTCTTCTGGAAGGCAGCGTCCAACTGCTCCTCGAAAAAGGAATTGGTGTCGCACGAGGCGTAACGGATAACCAAGAAGGACGTACAACTGTTCTTGTGACCAACTTTCGAGAGGAGCCGCAGCACCTAACGAAGGGTACCACCGTAGGCCACGTCGAGGAGCTTCAGGCGCCAGCCGTGGTCGCCGCAATCTCCGAGGAAACCTCGTCCCCACAGCAGAAGAGCACGACACCGCAACCGCTCGACATCGACCCCGAGCTCCCAGCTCCGAAGCGCCGGCAAATGGTTAATCTCCTCGCCGGATACAGTGACTGTTTTGCCACGACATCGAAAGTTCGCCAAACACCAACGGCGAAATATCGCATTATTACCGACGACGACGCACTCCCTGTCCACCAGTCGCCGTATCGAGTCTCCTTAAAGGAAAGGAAAGTGATTCAAGATCAAGTCCAGGAGATGCTCGACGACGACATCATTCAACCCTCAAGAAGTCCATGGGCGTCCCCGGTCGTACTTGTAAAGAAGAAGGACGGAACCCTGCGGTTCTGCGTGGACTATCGTCGACTGAACGCTGTGACGAAGAAGGATGTCTATCCGCTCCCCCGCATCGACGATACGTTAGACCGATTTCGCCACTCTCGATATTTTTCGTCGATGGACTTGAAGAGTGGTTACTGGCAGATTAAAGTCGGCGAACGTGACCGCGAGAAAACTGCCTTCGTCACTCCCGACGGACTGTACGAATTCAAAGTGATGCCGTTCGCAGTTTGTACAGCACCAGCCACCTTCCAGCGCGTCATGGACACCGTGCTGGCAGGTCTGAAATGGCAGAGCTGCCTCGTCTACCTGGACGAAGTCGTGGTATTCTCACGAGATTTCGACGAACATTTCAGACGACTTCAAGCCGTGCTTCAAGCCATCAAGACCGCCGGCCTGTCACTCAAGCCAACAAAGTGTCGGTTCGCCTATGGGGAACTAAAGTTCCTTGGCCACGTCGTGAACAACAAAGGCGTTCTACCTGACCCCGAGAAGACCCGCGCCGTAGCTGCATTTACGCCGCCGGCTGACAAGAAGGCCGTGAGACGATTTCTCGGACTCTGTGCCTACTACAGGCGCTTTGTTCGAGACTTCGCCAAGCTGTCCGCACCGCTGACACACCTCACGAAGGACGCCGTAAAGTTCGAGTGGACAGAACAGCAGAGGTCATTCGACGAGCTCAAACGAAGACTCCAGACGCCCCCGATTCTTGGCCATTTCGACCAGTTTGCTGAAACCGAGATCCACACCGACGCCAGTAACACCGGACTGGGTGCGGTACTAGTCCAAATGCAGGACGGCGCAGAGCGAGTCATCGCATACGCAAGTCGTACGCTGTCGAACGCGGAGAGGAACTATTCAACTACTGAAAAGGAGTGCCTCGGTGTCGTCTGGACAATAACAAAGTTTCGCCCATATTTGTATGGAAGTCCTTTTCGCGCGGTCACAGACCACCACTCGCTCTGCTGGCTGGCGAATCTGAAGGACCCCTCCGGACACCTCGCCCGGTGGAGCCTACGACTGCAGGAGTTCGACATGACCGTGGTGTACAAGTCCGGCCGGAAGCACAATGACGCCGACTGCCTGTCAAGGGCCCCAGTCGAGGCCGCTCCTGCCTGCACCAAAGAGAACGACGATGAGTGTTTCCTCGGCGCTCTGGATGTCAGCGACATGGCGGTACTCCAACGAGATGACCCTGAGCTGCGAGCACTCATCGAGCACCTAGAGGGACAAGGAAGTGCCGTTCCCCGCAGTTTTGTACGAACACTGCCAACCTTCTCCCTCCGACGAGGTGTGCTCTACAAGGAGAACTTCAGCGACAACAACACGGCGTGGCTGTTGGTGGTCCCTTCCAGCCTTCGAGAAGAAATTTTTCAAGCCTGCCACGATGACCCGACGTCGGGACACCTTGGCTACAGCAGAACTCTCGCCAGGATACGCGAAAAATACTACTCGCCCAAGCTCGCGAAGACAGTGCACCACTACACCCGATCTTTCCACGAGTGTCAACGACGGAAAAAAACCACCGACGAGACCGGCAGGACTTCTTCAGCCTATTGCGCCGCCATCTGCCCCGTTCCAGCAAATTGGAATGGACTTACTTGGGCCATTCCCACCATCGACGCAAGGGAACCGATGGATAATCGTCGCAACCGATTATCTCACACGGTACGCCGAGACAAAAGCCCTTTCATCAGGAACGGCTGTTGAAGTCGCCAAGTTTTTCATCGAGTTCATTGTCCTCCGGCACGGCGCCCCCGAAGTCTTGATCTCAGACCGTGGATCCTCGTTCATGGCCCAGCTGACACAGGAAGTCCTTCGTTTCAGCCACACCAGTCATCGTCGCACCACGGCGTACCACCCGCAGACCAACGCGCGACCTTTCCGCAGACCAACGGGCTGACGGAAAGACTCAACAAGACCATCGCCGAGATGATCTCCATGTACGTCGACGTGGAGCACAAGACATGGGACGAGGTGTTGCCGTACGTCACATTTGCCTACAACACGGCCGTGCAAGAGACCACCGGTGTGACACCCTTTCAGCTGGTGCATGGCAGGAAAGTAACGACCATGCTCGACGCGATGTTACCCCACGAACCAGCTGACGATGGAAGCCCCGACGCCCAAGTGGTTGCTCAACGAGCCGAAGAAGTTCGCCAGCTCGCCCGACTCCGAATTGAAGATCAACAACGTGTCGACGCTACCCGGTACAACCTTCGTCATCGAGACGTCCACTTCCAGCCCGGAGACCGGGTATGGGTCTGGACACCGATTCGCCACCGTGGTCTCAGCGAGAAACTCCTGAAACGGTATTTCGAACCCTACAAGGTACTTCGCCGACTTGGAGATCTGAACTACGAGGTCATGCCAGACGGAAAAAGAACATCATCACGCCGCCCACCACGACCTGAAGTCGTCCACGTCGTGCGCCTGAAACCGTACTACGCTCGATAAGACTGTGGACCTTATGTGTTCCAAATGACTCTTTAGTTTACCGTTCTTTTTATTTGCTTTGTTTTGTTCTGTTTTGCATCGGGGCGATGCACTTTTTAAAAGGAGGGAGTAATGCCGTGCGCGCAGCTGGCCAAGGAGGCAGCGCGCTCGTGGCCTAACGCTTATCGCGCGTGCCTCCCACGCGAAAAGCTAGGGTTCGATCCCTGGGAGCTACGCATCTTTTGTTATTCCTGCAATCTAGTTTTCTGGTAAATTCGAGACTCCTGTTGCGTGTTCGAGGTCCGAATACTCTACGCGTCGAACATTCTACGCTGATTATTCCAGAAGCTTACGCATGTATATAAGGGGCCCCGCGTGGCGAACAGGAGTCAGTCTCGCCCCAGCGTTCGACTCTGCTGTTACGCCGACTTCGACGCCCGCGACGCTCTGTTATTATCTTTTGTACCCTTTCATTTTTTGGAACAAGTTCGCCACATTAAACGTTTATTTCTTCCTGTTTATTTATTGTTCTTTTGGTCACCACCCGTGACAGGGTCAATTGTTTCCTTGGAATGAACTGCAGTTCCTAATCGTAAATCATCAGCCGAAGAAAGAAACGTCGTAATATTGGTGGAATATCGTCAATGTCCTTTGACGAAATGGCTGTCAGTGGTTTCTGATCAGTTCCCATCAAAACACGCTGTCCGTAAACAAATCGGTGAAACTTTTCATAACCGTACGTAATTCCCACGGCTTCTTTTTTCAATTTGTGAGTAACGCCCTTCCGCGTGTGTCATCACCCGAGATGCGTAGGTCACTGGAGTTTGGACACCAACCCTTTGGGTAACGCTGCTGTAGTGCTGATCTGAGGCCATCTTTTGAGGCACCTTATGTTATCTTGGTTTCTTTTGTTGTGTCGAAAATCGCTAGTAAGGGTGCTTCGCGTAGTGCTTCGCAGATTGAGTTCATTCTTGTGCATGGCTTTCTGTCCACTGGAAAGCTGTTCCCTTTCATATAAGACTTCTGAGAAGCTTTGTTTTCTCGGTCGGCGCGTGAATTTCCCGAAATAGTTTACTGCGCCGAACATGCGTTGCGCTCCTATCTTTTCGGTTAACACTGGCATCTCGCGCAAGGAACTAACTAATGTGAGTTTTGGACGTATTTCATATTCGATAATAACGTCACCGATACAAGAAAACAAAATTGTTTCGCACAAAACTTGCACTTTATCAAAGTAAACGTCAAGCCCCTCGTTCTTTGTTCAAAACGACCCTAAGGCTTTCGTCGTGCTCCTGTTTAGAGCACCCCCACACCAAAATATCATCAGTGTGAATTCTCACCCCGGGCAAGTTCAGATTTTTTGGGGAATACTTCGCGCGCTGAGGAAGCTGACGGAAACGATAGCGGCCGAACGGGGTGCCGAACGTGCTATCGGGTTCAAACGAAATGCGAACAGCGGAGCGCGTGGCCGTTGGTGCATGCTGCGCCTCTTGGAGGCCTCTTGAAACTAATAAAACTGCGGGTTGGAGAGTAGGGCGCTGCGAGGGTGTGCGTCCTACTCCAACGTGTTTGACCCTCGCCCAGCACAATCCAAGTTGCGACGCTACGCCGGTGGTCCGCTGCAAGTATCGTCACAGTAGAGTACCCTCGATGAGAGCTTCCTACAAGTAGCGACATTCTTTGAAGCGCCGACTGCGTGACGGTGCCGGTTTTAGGAAGCGAATGGCGGCGCACAACAGAGGTTTGAACTGAATACCGCCATTTTGTTCCAGCGGAATGCGCTTCGTCATTTCTATTGGTTGTCGTTACTTGTAAAAGAAGTATCAAGGGACTTTGTCACAGCCACTTTTGATGGCTTAACTGAGTCGTGCGAGGAGACTCGCTGCTCGCAGTAGGAGCAGGCTGCTTGCGCGCGCGCCTCGGGCGCCTGGCCGTGGGGCATTATTGCAGCTTCATGGTCCCTCCTAACTTGCGCAGTTTTACAGCGAAGCTGTATGTGACTCGCAGGTCGGATTTTTTTTGTGTCCGTCGACAGAAAACTCACGCGCGCGCACTATCATCGTTCGCGCACGCCTTATCATTTATCATGTGGTTTTGACACTTTTTTTAATAAGAAAACCACAAAACAAGTGTCAAAACCACGTCATAGATGATAAGGCGCGCGTGAATGATGATAAGCACGTAGCACTCCCCCGTGCGTTTCTCGGTAAAGATTGCGGTTCCACAAGCTGCGTGGCAACGACAGCGTACGAAGTCTTTCATATATAAAAATGTTTTGGTACAGTGCACTTACTTTTGTTTTATCATTTGGTATAGACCTTTTTGCTGTTAAAGAACATGACAAAACAGTTAGGGCGCAGACGAGCTGGTGTAGGTTTACCATTTTCTTTTAGACACACCTGAGACTGGGTGAAAGAAACACGACGACGTCTCAAACAGCTAACCACTTTATTCAGTGCTACCTTTTTCGGTTAGCCTCGCACATGGCCACGTTGTCCCCCTATTCGGTTTGCGTTCCGAAAAAAAAAGCAAGAGATTACAACCCTGAACAAGTAAAAAAGTATAGAAGGGTCATAACAAGAACGGACGGTTGCATTTAAAATGTTAACACGTTCTACTGTCGAGGCGAGAAGAAAGCGATGCTTTCACGCATACCGGGAGTTCCAGAATTAAATATGCCGGCGCCCACGTAGAAAAGGTGTGTGCATCCAGAACCCAAAATCGTCGCCAGAAAGAACACACTCCAAGCAATAGCACCAAGGGGACACGCCTTGACCTCGCAGCCACGCTTGTCTTCAAAAAAAAAAAAATGGTGAAGTACATGAACTGCGGCTTGCGTCCCAAGCGACTTCCGGTCGCACCGTCTTTGCAAGCCTGTTAAGCTTGCTTATGTCACCAGTGCTGGAAAGCATAAATGCTACACGGACAACGAAGTTGGAGATTTAACGAGGGCCTTTGGCTGTACAATATTTCATCATGGAGGAGGAAAGTTGGTTACAAAAATACTCGAAACATTTTAACACACCTCGCACTCCTTCGTTCTTTTGGCGTTCACCTGGAAGATTGGAGGTTAAACGTTTCATCTTCATTTCATGCAGCTGTGTTAAGGTGGCCTATGTTCATTCTTTTTATAAAGCGGAAGTTCTCTGGCACGTCAAAGACAGGAGCACTGCAGTGCCTGGTGACGTTTGCCATAATAAAAAGTATGTAGTGCAGTGGGCAATCGTTGCAGGTGAAACCGCAGCTTCGCTGTCCAACAACCTTTACAGCGTGGATTGGAGCCGTAATCTATTTTTTTTTTTAATAACCGTTGTCATGGTGGTCGAGGCTGAGTGTGTGCAGTTGTGAGCTTTGGACGTAGTAACTCGCGCATGATGAAAGGGTTACCTCGTCAGATGGCTGCCGTTGTAGACGGTGAAGGCGACTTCCCAAAGTATTAATTGGCTCCCCACCAAGATCAACTTAGTGATATACAACAGCGAAAGCAAGCCGGCCCAGAAAGCTACTGCTGCGGCGATGCCTGAGGCGTCAGCCTTTTCCGGTTGCAGCATTCCTGTTCCCTATAGTTCCTCATTATTTCGTTTTGCGCGAATGTTACCTGGCTATTAACACGTCATTTTCTGTCCACGCTACATTCGAGTCTCAAATATCGCGTGCCAGGCTGTCTCCTTAAACTGGAAACCACGCTTAATACGAAGCACAGATGTCCGGGCCACTTGTGGCGTAAGAAGGCTTAATATTCGTAGCGTAACGTACCGTAAGAAAAAGTACAAAAACGAAGATACAAGCAAATTCTTTTTATTATCTATGGCCTGCACTGACGTCACAGCAGCTGTTATTCTGGTGGCCTTGCTGTTGAGCACGTACCTTTCGCAACGTAAATTTTGTAGCGTCGATTCTTTTTGCATGGCAAGAACAAGTTGGAATTACCATCGGCATCGCACGTGCAATGACGATACGTGCAAGCCATGTATTGGGCAGGAGATCAAACTATAGGGGGCGCTTTATCGCGCTTGTTGTCCCCACAGCCCGGTGTTTACCAACACAGCATAACAAAGAAATTTAACCTGGCCGAGCACGGTCTGGGCACGAGCGCTTCGCTCTGACCAGTGCTTTGGTCGCACGAGGAGTGGCCTTCGAATCGTCATCTTCGATTTCTCGGATCAAAAACAAACAAGAAAATATGGTTTGTTGTCCCCACAGCTGAAGCGCACCGCTAGAGGCGTGACTGTTCGATCTCCTCCCCAATAGCGCAAACTCGACCGAATGAACGGAATAGACTCCTGCCAAAGAAATCTGCATGCAGAACTGCGGGCGCTAATTATTTGACCTTTTTGGCCATGGAGGAGAGTGGTAGGGTTTTGACAAATACTTTGGTGGTTTTTTTGTGTTTTTTTTTTATTATCCCGTTGACGAAGAGGTGCATCCAAGCCAGGGTTGGGCAGTATCGCGATAGTATTTTAGAAATACATTTCGTATCTGTATTTCTGTATCGCGATACATTTATTTCACCAGTATCTGTATTCCTGTATCGAAATACATTTTGGATGTTTCTTTGTATCGCGATACAATCAGGGTGAAATGTATTTCGTTACATTTCTTGAGAAATACTGCCCCCCCCCCCCCCCCGGAAAAAAAAAAAAAGTCCGAACGCTTTTTTTTTTACTTTTTAGGGCTTAGGGTTAAAAGATGCTGGGGCATTGTTGCTATGCTGACCAAGGTTCCTTCCGATTCTCCAAACTATTTTTCTATGCATCAACCTCTCTCTTCTGAGAAGTGTTGCGTAGTCGGGGACTTGTGGCGTGCCAGGATTGGAGTCAGAGCACCTTCTGCGGCAGGTCCTTAGTTAAGAATTTCTTCAGTCATTCTTTGCTGGCATCCAATGTTCGCTTCTAAATGTAGCTCTTGCCTTATCGTACACAGTACACCCAGCCGGCAAAGCTGAGTCACACCCAGCACGAGCCTGGCGGTGGTTGACTTGAAATAGTAGGATGACTCACGCAGTGAAGTTCACACATATTCGAATGTGTTTGCGGCTGCGCCCGTAATATTGCACGACTCACGGGTACGTCATCAGCCGACGTGAACGTGACCCGCTGCTCTGGGGATCCAAAACCCAGGAAGGATGCCAGACGTGGCCTCGCTTTGCCGACCCAGCCTTCGTACACCTACGACTCGTCTCGAGCGCGCTGTTTCTCGTAGAGGTCGCACCTGTGCCGGCAATATCGGGTCGCAATCCACGAGGTCTCTGTTTGATGGATACTAGGCGAAACTTGATGACTGCAATCCATGCGTCGGTGGCGGAAAGTCTGCAGGAAGCACCTTCACAACAGGGATGCCATCGTATCGCTTTTTCAACCGTAACAGAAGATGAGACATGTCAAAAACTTCCACTTCAAACTTCAAGCTTCATCTCAGTTGGCGTCTCTAACAAATGTGAAAAATGTATTGCAGTATCAGTATTTCTGTATTTGTATTTCTGCCCTCCCGAAAATGTATTCCTGTATTTGTATTTCCAAATACTTTTTTTCTCTATTTAAAATGTATTTCCGATACGTATCGCGATACATGTTTACAGATGTATTTTAGTATCAGTATTTTGGCTACTATTTTAATGTATCCCAGTATTTGTATTTCCAAATACATTTTTGAGTATTTCTGCCCATCCCTGATCCAAGCACTGGGTCGCTAAACTCGTCAATCACAAAGTTGGGGCCGAATTTCGCAGAGCGTGCTGATTGGACTTTCGCGACGATGGTGTCACACAGGACGACATGTCAATCATCCAAACTCTCTCGGTGCTCAAATTCCAGCGAGATTGTGAAGCAAAAAGTCGTAGCGAGCTTCACGACTACTACTAAGCGTTGTGAATGAAGATGGGGGGGGGGGGGGGGGGGGGGGGGAGGAGGAGAGGGCCAATAGCGAATGCGCACCGGGCGCGTTGGTCACTGGCTCTCGGGGGGAGGGGGGTGTGGGGAGAATCGGAGCACGCGCGAGCAACACCGTGGGGCCAGCCGATCGAACGGCTGCACTGATGACGTCGCGCCCGCGTGTCCCTCCTACATCCCTACGCCGCGTTAGAGTCAAGGCTGCCTAGATTGTCCCTAGGCGGGCTTTGAATACTCTGAACTTTCTCGTCACGAGATCGTCGTTTGTGGAAGTTATTGGTGACGACAAAGTGACGTTTCACAACGTCGGGAAGGAGTTATTTGAGGCCAAAGTTTTCGCCTCGGAATCGACGCGAAGATCTTTGTGATATTGTGGAGCCATGCGCGGTGAACACGGCTTTGGAGCTCATCTTCCGCCCCTGTCAGCAAAGCTACCGGGGTCTGTAGGTACGTCAGTAGTGTGTGAGAGATGAGGAGGCGACGGGGGATGGGCGGGGAAGAAAAACCGAGGGAAGGGAAATAAAAAGGGGCACGACCAACATACACACACACAAATAGGTGTCAAGAAGTGAGGTAGAAAATGTTCGGGAGAGAGGGGAGGGGGGATGGTAGCGAAGAAGGAGGATATCCCTTATCCCGAATTTTTATTCTACCTTTCTGAAATGTATGGGCACTATATAGCAAGCTATGGTCTGGGGTGCTTGCGATCGCCTCCCCCCTTTCACCCTTATGACCCTTGCCACCTCTTCCGATGTCACGGGGGGGGGGGGGGGGGAACTCGCCCTCTTCCCCATCCCCCCGTTTCAACGCCCCTGCTGAGATGCGTTCCAACTGAGTGACAACGAGGGCACAGCCGTGCAATGTTTGGAAATGGTAGTTCTAGAGGTTCTGGAATTAAAATGGTTCGCGTTCCATGAATTCGCGAGTGGCCATGACAGACTTTCAAGAGAGAGGCTCGTGTGAGGGCTCGTATACTTTGTCTCACCTTAGAATGGACTAATTGCGAAGGCTGAGCAAGCGCGAGCGGCTAACCTTGACTTCCTTGACGAAAGCACCCGCTGCACGAGGGCTCGTGCAGCCGCCGAGGCTTCATCCAAAGCAACTAGCTCGCGTTTTTAGCATGCGCGGCTAACAATAGACCATGCTAAGGTGAGACCAGGTGAGACGAAGTGTAGTGTGCAGGCGCGTTCGGCGGCGTCCTTTTAGAGTTTTTACACCCTTGACGTCAGTGCCACGGTGTAAGATAATACTCTTCAGGTGAGGACAGCGCGCTCCTCGCGCAGTGCAGATAAAGTTCGCTTTTCACTCTCTCTCTTTCTCTCTCTCACTATGGTTTCAAGCGGCGCCGGCAGATGACTCGTCGACCCATGGGCAAAGCAAAGACGGCGCGTGCCGCCTCATGCTCCACACGCGCAGAGCTCCAGCGAGGTTGTCACTCGCGCAGAAAGACCACGGTGCACCGGGGTGTCATGGCAACGAGATAATGTTTTTCGCTCTCACACAGTTTCGCCGTTTGGCCGCCGGCGACACTGTCAGCCGCGGGCACGGCAGAACCGTTTATTGAGAGAGTTTGGCCATACATTGGTTTGAATAGGCGAGCATCTCGGGGCCAACCCCAGGCCGCGAAACAGCCCCTAGCGGTGGTCGTGTGCTCTAAATTTGTGACACGACTATACTTCGTTTCACCTTATGTGCGAGCGAAGGCAAAACTGGAAGCGCGAGCACGGAAGCTCCGTGCGTTCAGGCTTTGCTCGAGCGCGCGAGCTGGGGAGAAATGCAAAAAGCGCTGGTCTCGCGCTTCTAGCTTTGGCTTCGCTCGCAGATAAAGTGAAACGAAGTATAGACCTTTCCAAAAACGAGCTTGTGGAAGGTGCCATTTTGAGCGTTCGTGCGTATGGCGCGTGCTTTGCTCGCTTTCCGAAGCGACGAACACGCACGTGCTGGACTGTGATTTTGTAAACATTGGAAAGGTCTATAATTTGAGCCGTGCCGAGCGAAACTCCGCGTCTCAAGACGCTCGCGCACCCCACCCTTTGCACTGCTTTCTTTCAGCCAGTCTCAGGACGCTGTTCTAGCAGTGCAGACAAAGGCATGGACACGAGCGCGTGGCTTTGGAAAGTGCCTCCTATGCACGAGGTCTCGTACAAACAAAAGCGTTTCGCTGAGCTATGCTCACGCGCCTGTGCCTTTGTCTTCACTGCAGACATTTGTGAGATGAAGTAGAGGTCTCCTGATTGGTCGACGCTGTCACAAATTCAGTTTACGCTCTAAGCGTGGGGGGAATATTCGGCGCTGGCGGCGGCCTTTGCTCCGCCTATTGGCCAAACTCTCCCAATACACGGCTCTGCGGGCACGGTGGCCGAGGAATAATGCAGCCTTTTGGATGCCCGTCGAACGAACACGATCTGATTCCTCGCGCCGCGCGTTCAGCCCCGCCGTGTCCTCACCTAAAGAGTATTATCTTACACCGTGCGTCAGGGTCAGGATTACGAGTTGTGAATGACAAATTCAATGGTGCGTGTTCGAAATGACGGTGACAAGTTTGATTGTATATTATGGAAGCTTGGAGTCATCGCGTTCTGATAACATCACCGTCAGTAGTGACAACCTGACATTACTCTTATTTCCGTTTATCTGGCTAATCTTGGAAAACCGACCACACCGACGCTTTTGCTAGCCTACGTGGCCAAGAGTCTTTAAATAGAAAAAAAAATAGTAAAGTGATTTTATCCCGCCGATTGGTGGGAACTGCCCGGAGGTGAAATCCGTCCGAAATCGGACAACGCAGCTCGGCTGGTTCTGACCTATCGGGCTACATTTGATTATTTTCAAAAGGCCGAAAGAAATTAAAGGAGCGGCAGGGACGTTTTTCAGAAAATTCTGCTTTATTTGCAAAAATAAGAACAATACCAGACCTTTAAACTTCGACAGTGTTGATTTTAGAATGCAATTATCCCGAGCCTCTGCCGTGCTTTTTAGAGACTATGGAACCTGTCGGTCGCAGCTGATAATCTTTCTCGTGACCTCACACGTTTGAACCAAGGTCGTCTCCGCGCACTCTCTTGTGCTGCTCTTGTTCGGCGCCTAGGGAGTGCTAGGGATTTTTCGCCCCTTGAAAGAAAAACGTCACGACGATAAACGGATCTGCGGGTTTGTGAGAAAAGAAAACTTCGTGGCAATCTTTCGGCTCCTCCCCCCATTATGTTATAACACAAAGAATCTTTGTTTCTGACGAGTTTAGCGACCCTGGATGAAAATAAAGTCAGCGCGCGCTTGCACCCACTCATCTTCGTGAGAACCCCCCCAGAAACACGGACCTCCAGCGGCCGTAAGTACCTGCTAGACTTAGCAAGGAGTTAAGCCTGGTTCAGACAGTTGCGTTTGACTGCGTTTGACTGCGTTGCGGCTGCGAGAAACCAGGACATCCCTGCTGCTTATATCGCGTGCCAAGATGATTCCTTGAATTGGATTCCACGCTTCATAGGAAGCACAGATGCGCCGGTGACTCACTTTCGGTTCTCGACGCAACGTAGTCAAACGCACTCAAACGCAAGTGTCTGAACCGGCCTTAAGAGCAAGACCTGCCGCGTCCCACACCTTCCTGGCGGCCTGGATACAACTCCACAATACAGCACGACCCTCCCGGGTCACGGATCATTTAAGAAGCCTAAGGCAATGAGACGAGAGAACAGGATGATCGGCACAGTACAGTTCTTTTTCCTTTTTGTAGCGTTAGCTACACTGGCCGAGGTTGAGCAGTTTCGCGTGGCTCCCAGACAGCCGTGCTGCGCATGCGCGAGGAGCAGTGACGTCACACGGCGCACAGCTGGCGCGCCGGAGCCGCCGCCGCCGCGCGCTCCGCCGCTGCCGCACCTGCCTCGCCGGTCTGCGCATTCCAGAGGAGTGACGTCATAGCCGCGGCAGACGCACTGGCACCGGAGCGTGTCCAGCTGTGCGCCTCCGTTGCGCAGAAGCCAAGTCTGACGCTGCACCGGAGCCGCTTGATAGCGCCTCTCATTTTCTTCCTTTCGCTACACGAACCCTCTTACACGTAGGTGTGCGACGTAAGCACGTTGCACACAAATAACTATCACCGCGCGACGCAAAAAAAAAAAAGAATTTACATTATCGCACGACATAGCATCACGGAAATTTCCACTCAAGCACGACGAAATATCATCGGAATTTCGCACCAGCTCACGTTGTCCATTCGCATCACGCGTCGCGTGATCGTCCGCGCAATGTTTTTTTACCTGCGTACAAACTGGTTTATGAGGAACCCCAAAAAACGTGCCCCAGTATTCTATCCGTAAGTTGAAAGAAAGTCACATATTCTGAAATGCATGCGCTGTATTTTGTCGTGACGGAATGCCGTGAATTGAGGTTGGGATATCGAAACGATATGTCATCCTCAATTCGACGGCCGTTTCGAAACCGAAACAGTTGCTTAAAGGTACCCGAGATACCTTGAGCGGCACTACGCCGCTAGGATCACTTTCATTTTGCAAGGAGTCTTTTTGCGTATTCTTGCTTTTTGAGCTGCGCGACGCTGTAGAAGCACAGTTCTGAGTATAGTGACCAAATTCAATGTTGTAGCGAGATCATCATCAACGCCTGGCTTGGTTCACACCGTATGGCTTGAGCTCTCACAAACGGAGTATGACTTGAACTCTCCCAACGAGATGTGCAAGTGCATGTTTTTGCAAACTTAAGATGGGTCAGAAAACTACCGAGATGTCAAGAGAGCGATATAAGCCAGCGAAGTCAAACCAGTGCAGTGGGCTAAAGTTCCTGGATAAAATGCATGCTTGGCGTTTCTTACAAGTACTGACAACCACAGTTGACGTGCGCGGAAGACAAGTACAACGTGAACACCAGCGACTGCCGCGCCGAAATGTGTTTCAGGATCGCTAGCCGCTCATTTCATGGCTGCGCCGCGATTTGCTTCCAAGTGTTGATGATTTCAAGCCACTTGCAAGACCATGGCCTCCTCTATAGACCTTTTTCACATAACCTCAAACCAGCAAGTAACTGACGTACCCTCGACTTGGTGCATCTTTGGATTGCCCGCTGACACATGGTATGCAACCACTAAGGGTATGGGCGAAAAGGCTTAAAAACGGACGTCGTTCATGAGGTGTTCCGAGTGCTCCTTTTTTACTGTGCCGCAATTTCCGAAAATCTACGGTTGTCTGGCTACCACTGCGTGGTCGCCGGATGGTTAACAATTTTAAAAAGCGTAAGAACAATAGCAGAAAGTGTGCCATGAGCACAAGAAGCTGCAGCGCGAGTGTGGCTGCAATGTTTTCGAGCTTCGCATTTTCCCCAAGAATCCTTATTTATGAAGTCAGTCGATTGCGAGCTTGAATCGCGAGAGATTCGTATCAGACTCAACGTCACGTTTAAGCTCACGACCACTTCGTCTACGACAAGAAGGTGGTCCAATTAGGTTATCACTGCAAGCCCCATGGTATGTGAAAATTATGAAAAAGTCTACATGCCACCACTCAAGATGGAGCTATCAAATGCCGACAGCTTACCTGCATAGACTACATTAAACTGCTCATATATACTTCGCTGTGGAAACTCAATCAAAACACCCCACCGTCTTCGTCGTCGTTCTCTCGAGGAGGCAAGGTGATGGCCTGTGAGTAGCCAGCTGGATTCAACCGGACAAGCTCCAACCAAGTTATTGCAGCCCACCATAGCCAAGTCTAGCCAAGTTCCCCCCATACCCACACCGTTGCCTACCCAGATAGCTGTGCTGCCAGAACTAGCCGGTATTTCTTTTTCTAAACCACTAGACGGCGTCCTCGGCGCCGCAATTCTCAAGATGGTGGCGCCGTTAAAGAAAAGGTCTATACTGACAAAGCCTGGCAGATCGCCACGAGACGCGGCCGCCGAAAGTGAAAAGGTAGAGCGGCAGACAACGGATGAGAGGAGAGGCACGTGACAGGCGCCCCGCTGCGGCGAGACACCGAAACACACTTCTCCCGAGCGATGCAGTGTCCGCTCGTGCTCCTCGCGTTCCTCGCGCTACCGCTTTTTTTCTCGTCGGGTTTAAAAACCATGTTTCGGGTCCTCGCGGCTGCAGAAGCTGTGCGCTGAATACCAGAAATGCTCTCTGCTACCAGATACTCGTGCTCCAAATCTGCAACCGGCCATTTTATGGGCCACCGACATTGCTTCAGGGTGGGGGCGCCATGGGGAACATTTGCAATTTGATTGTGGACACCTGTGGTGATGTGTCGGAAGTGCGTATACGCTGCGTTTTTGTGCACGGCGAGGAGGCAATTAGCTGGAAAATCGTTTGCAGACGATCGTCACCTCCTCGCAGCTCGTAGTGCAAACGCGCTTCATGAACCTCGTGACCCCGATCGAGCAGTTGGAATCTCTCTGTAATACTCAGGAGGTTAGCGCCGGGGCTTTGCTCGCGACACATGGTCTGCTCGTCCACTAAAGAGCCCACAGAAAGTTTTGAACTGCTCGATCGGGGTCACGTGATTTATTTATTTATTTATTTATTTATTCAAAATGCCCCTAAAGGCCCTCTGTATGAGGGTATTACATAGGGGGTATTAGATATTACAAGCAAATATATCATAGTACACAGATAAAACACAAAACCTATACAAAGACAATTTGAAAACAAGGAATAAAAAACAATGGCGTTCTCCTCCCTCCCTTCAATCAATCGCTTTCTCTGCGGAGTGCAAGCTCGTCTGTTTCTTTTGTAGGGGTGGTTGTGACGTCAGAAAGACACCGAGCTCTGCTTGGCTGCTTGAAGAATAGTGGGTAGACCTGAAGGCAGCTTGCGTTGAGGTCTACCCACTATCCTTCAACCAGAGCCAATCAAAGCTCGGCGTTTTTCTGACGTCACCGCAACTCCTGCGCAAGGAGCAGACGACTTGCTCTCCGCATAGCCTCTCAACGCAGGCAGCGCCGTCTCGCGCCGCACACGGGCGTTAGAAAAGGAAGAAGAATTAATACACGACGGCCTCGGAGGCGTTGTCTTTACTGAGAGCATGCGGCTCTTCTGTTTGACCTAGAGACTCGCTGAGTACGCGGTCACGAGGCACTTTCTTCTCTCTAGATTGGCTGCATAGGTCGTGGCACCGACCGCGGCCATTTCATATTTGAAAGTAACAGGGAGTCGCGCGGCGGCGAGACATGGCACCTTGCTCTGGCATCACTAAGTCATACATCCGTCGCCTCTCATTGGCTTTATTTTTTTTGTGTGTGTTGCAGCAGACCGAAATCGCACACAGAGCCAATTTCCGGCACTATTAATCTCGGCGGTGTAAAGTAAACGACGCGTTATAATCTATACCTTGAGATAAATAATAAAATAACGAACAAGGCGACATGTCCGATCGGGTCCCTTGGCGGCGGGTGTCCACTGTTGGCGCGGTGTCTAGGTTGGAGGTCAGTCTCCTCTGGTTGAGTTCCGCCAAATCTTTGCGGCGGCATGCCTTTTGTCTTCCCTCTTTCCTGCACGTATCGACGGCTATATGTTGCTGTTCCCTCGAGAATAAACCCAGCTGCTTTTGAGATTTTTTGTCGTCTCGTCCGTTATTTTATCTCCACCGTGTCTCAAGGTTGTAATTGTGATGGTTCCTAAACAGCTCGCTTGATCACTTCGCTTCGTGCAGCGAGCCGCCGTGCTTGCAAGCCCGAGAAAACAACAACAAATGCTCGGTCTTGGGGTGTTTGGTGCTGGTGTCGCCATCTCGTCGAACTTGTTGAAAATAAATCGCGCAAAAACTGCCCTGTCAAAATTAATCACACAAACACGCAAATACGACAATATGTAGTCGTATCGTCCCGGCCTGAAAATTAAGATAGAAGACGCAACTAGTGCGCACACCCAAGCGTTTTGTCCCGTTTGTCTTTTAAATATACACTGACACCTCCCAAAAATTGTTTTATATTTTTGCCTGTCGATTGAATGTGGTGTCAGGAGGCTACTCAATCAATATTTTGCTACAGCGTTCTCAATTTCTCGAGCGAAATCTAGAGAGCATTTAAGGGCTTCACGACCTTTATTACATTTTCATAATGAAATTTCAAATGAATCTATATTCTCGTGCATTCCTGAAAATTACATTTTTGTAGCAAAATGTTCTCATTTAGTAACAAGCCTGCGAATATAACTTGGGTTCGGGCTGGCTAAAAGGTGAAAAAGCGCCGGTGCTGCCGTCTTTATGTCTTCATCGTCCTTGTTTTGTTCACGCTCTTTGACCTTTATATCTGAGACAGAGTGAGTAGACAGGCGAGCTGATCTATCTTCCACATTTTTGAAGAACCGAAGACGACGGATGAAAAATGGGGCAAACACAACACGTCTAATTTGAGACGTGTTGCGTTTGTTCCCTTTTACTTCGGTCGTCTCCGGGTTTTCAAAAATGTTCTTTTTGCCTACTTGGTGGCTCGGCTGCCCCGATCATTGCAGGGCAGCCGAGTTTGACCGCACGGAAGCTTGACGCGCTGGTGCGTCCCTCCTCCCCCGCAGAATTCATGAGCCGCAAGCGGAAAGCTGCCGGGTCCGGGTTTAAGCCGGTGGCCCCAAAGACCCCGGCCGGATTCTCGGACGCCGACGCCGCGGTTCTTGAGGAACGGATGGCCACCTCCTGACCGGTGAGTGTCCGCAGCCTCATCTCGCCGAGCTCCTTCGTGGCCTTGTGGTACACGGAACTCCCGAGAAATACACAACCCTCACTTTCCTTCTCGCCAACCTTCCTACAATATGAAAGGAGGAATCCACCTCTCGTTTTTTCCTCGTCATTTTCCCGCCTATTGCCCTGACGGCCTGCCTGCTGGGGCAAGTTTGGGCTTGGTGTAATGAATCTTCGAAGGATTGGAAAGCATTATCCGGAGGCCAGTGGGCACTCCCGCGACAAGGAGCTCAACAAGCCCACGAGTTGTTTTGATCGAGCTTGGCATCTCCTCTTCCCAACGAGCTCGATTAGCAGCTTTTAGTGCCAGTTTGAAGAGTGATTCTTGCTGTAGAGAGAATACCGGTAACTGTTCTGTTCAAAGCATGTTGTCACTAAAGTATCTAGTTCGTTCTAAATCCCTCCCTCGGCTTCTTTCGTTGTTTAGGCGAATTAATGGCGTGGATGCTAAGACAGCGGGAAGTATGAGCGCTGTTTTTCAATATCTCAGGGTTCGCATTCCATAGACCAGTAGTTCTGAACCACTGATATGTTGGGGAGCGCCGGAGATGATGGAGGACTCCATCCGTGGTGACGGGACGTGGGGGACGCATTGGGAAATTACCAATAAACATCTTTATTTGGACTCCTTGAGTCTCGGGTGGAGGGGCAAAAGGTGAACAGATTTACCTGACGAGGCCCCACCACCCTGTACACTGCTAAGCAGGGAAACAAAACAGACTAGAAATGAACGATAGAACACAAGTTAAAACGACAAAAATTCTGATCAAAGAATGTTTCACTGTGCCAAGTAGGCACGAAACTAGGCTTCTACAGAATAGTGAATTAATAAAACCACTCCAGGAGCAAAGTACATCTTGGCAAGAGCAAGGAGTTTTTGAGACAAGCGAATAATAAAACGAATAACTGTAGTCAGAGCTGATTTTCGGCTATTCAACCCAACGCTCAACTAAAACGTTATTAAGAGGCTATTGGAAATTATAACGTTTTATGTTATTTTTGAAGCAATAAGGGAAGTAGCATTCTTCATTAATTCCAAAACACTCGGATGATCGTTCAATAGCTGTGGTTCTTTATATGCTAGAGCTGGGGTGCCGTTATTGTTCGTATTTTGGTCTTTGTGTATATTTCATTTCCTAGATTATATTGTGTTGTTTTGGGGTTGTAGATCTCAGAAAATTCGTTTTGGTCACTGTTGAACTCGCGGTATATTCTCATCGCTATTTTTAAAATAAAGAGTTGATGGATATCTAAAATTCGATATTTTGCGAAATATGGGCCTGAATGATCGGTATAGTGAAGGTACTCGATGCAGCGCACATCGTTCATATGTATACCTAACAGTTCGTCTAGATTACTTTTCGTTGTGGTTTCCCAAACTAGTAAGCAACAATATAAATGAGATTGCCTTAGACTGTACTAGATTTGGCACTTGAGCCAACAGGAAAGGGGATGTTTAAGTTTATGCAAGATTCCAATAGATCTGAATATATTAGAGCGAATATGATTTAGGGGATCTGTCCAGCCAAAGGTTTCTTCAAACCAGGCACCTAGAAATTTTAGGGAGGACACTCTTTCCAGTTCCAAGTTTCTAAATTGTACCATGAAGTTATACAGAGTTGCTTATGCAGCAGGCTCGAAAATAGCTTATTTTGTTTGGTTAATATTCAATTCTATTTGACTAGACTCTAGCCATAGCGCAAGTTCGCGTAGCCACATGTTCGATGAACCTTATATGACACTGAGATCCTTATCCGTAAAAAAACACATTGTCTGCATAAAGTATAATATCTGGAGTTCGCGGAAGGTTTCCTATGTAATTTATGTACAATTGAAACGTAATGATCCTAGAATTGACCCCTGAGGCACACTATAATTTATTTTCATTAGTCGCGATTCATACACATTAACTTTTACATATAGAGATCGTCCAGATAAATAAGTATGAATTAGGTCCCAAGTTGTGCCCCTTATGCAATAGTGCGTCAGAAGTTTCAGAAGAATGTCACGTTTAATCGAATCAAACGAATATTAAAAACCAATTCACTACAGTGTATAACTGATTTTATAAACTATTAATTAGTTTGTCTTTTATATATCACGAGGCTCTTTCCATGGGTTTGCTGATCTGGAAGCCATATTGTTGCTTCACAATTATGTTATTTGTTTCAAGGTAACTAGAAAGACTAACGTTGAATACCTGGGGCCCTAATCATTTGGCGAGAAAGCCGGCGAGAAATCTGGCGTCCGTGATTGGCCGACGCCGCACTTGACGTTGGCGCCGGCCCATCAAAGCCGCCAGATTTCTATCCGACTTTTCCGCCAAGTGTCCAGATTAGGGCCCCTGTTCTTGAATTATTGAGAATAAAGGTAGCAGAGAAATCGTCCTATAGTTATTTATATTGTTGAGTGGGCCGCCTTCGTGTATAACACAAACTCTGGCGAGTTTCGTTTTTTTCCGGAAAGATAACAGTCAATAACGATGTGTTACAAATATGTTCTAGAAGGGAGCTTACAAAGTGCACAACTGCTTTAATCGGTGCCGCTTTTATATCATCTGATCTGGCCGCTGTGTCATTGCTTAAATTCTGGAGGAGCCTCGTTATCTGTGTCTCCGTCACAGGGCAGCCGAACACTGAATTCTCTGTTGCAGTGGGCGACATATAAGGCTCGAAACTACTGCTAGATACAGATGAAGTGGGGCAGGCGCCGCAACCTAAGAAGTGAACGTTAAAATTGTTAGCAAGGAAGGAATTTGCGTATGAGATACCATCAATTACCAGTTAATTTGGAAGTAGAATGTGAGGCTGGGAGATAAGACACCCTACAGTGTTCCATACTTCTTTACGATCATTAGAAACGCGCTTGTAGCATTGGCTGCGTATAGCAGCCCGCTCTCGAAACGTACATGGAACTCGTTTTCTTTATAAGGCACGCTCGAAACCTTAAACCCATTGTTGTTTGATTATTGTGTTACACTATGAGGGATGAAAGGCTCGGGTATGTTTTGGCTACAAAGTGTTTTTTTCTTCTTTTTTATTTTATTTTTTTTCGAGTGATGGATTTGAAGTTCTAAGCGCGATATCGTGTAGACAGTTTTCAAAAGTGTGCGCCACCTAGGAGCTGCAGTGCCAGTTCTCCGCCATCCTTTGGGCGTGAACTCTGGGAATGTATATGCGTCAGCGTTCAGCGTCAACTTGGCTCAGCTCGTACGGAGAATGCGTCAGTGTTGGGCGAGCACTCGGATCCAATCATCCGGTTCGTGTCCAATGGATGAATAGATGGATAGTAATGGCTATACCCTTTGTGACGGGCGGCAGCTTGCGCCACCTAGCCCGAGAAATGGCAACCGCTAATGTTGCTTGATGCGGTTTTGCAAAGGCTCTATGAAGCTCCGCTATGTGAGCCTTTGTAACTAGTGCCGATCTGCAGTTTCTTGAAATGAATAGACAGGCTCCTCGCAGATATTTCAGCTGGACGCTCTTGTGACCTGTTCCGAAGACAAAACACGGCCTGTTATTTGTATGGTGTTCTGGGTACGATAGGCTGTTTTCTCACGACATCAATCGGCCTTTTAGTTGTTTGTTGCGATGCGTTGCTTTAAGACGACGAGTCTGATATCAAGTCGTGTCATTTCTGTCTTTCTTATTGTACTTAGGCACGTCGTCATCGACGAGGGGCAGATGTGCGAGACAGCCGTACTTGCCACGAGTCAGCGGCCGTTCGTCCCGTTGCCTGCAGTGCTGACCCGTGAAACAAGGGGCTCGGAGCGACACCTCAGGACTGGACCACGGTCAATGCGTCGCGTCTAGGCGTTCCATGGGCCAAGGCCGGCCTCGTTTGCAGATATTCCAGCTGAAAGTTCTTGTTACCTGTTCCAAAGACAAAACACGGCCCGTCATTCGTTTGGTGTTCTGGGTAGGATAGGCTGTTTTCTCAGGACATCAATCAGCCTTTTAGTTGTTTGTTGTTTGTTGCCTTTCATGACGACGGTTTTGATGATGCAGTTCAAACGCTGAAAGAGAACTCAGCTCTTCTTATGCACCGAGCAGAACGAAACAACAAAATGAACAAGAAGACTGGAGTTGTGGCTATTGTGGTGCATGTGCGACGTGGTGTTTGCGTCGTAACCAGTACGAAAACTGCGGTTACGTATTAATTGGCTCGCACGTAACGTCATTGCACCATGCTGGCGGTCATTCTTCTTGTTCTTGACGAGAAAAAAAAAACATAATGGATGGGGCGAAATATAGAAAGTGCGCTGTTAGCTGCAAAGCCGCAATGATGACAGCTGGTGTGTCGTCAGTGCGAACCATGCAGACGGGTAAAAAGTGAGAGAGAGCAGGAGATGAGAGCTTCGAGCTCTGACTGGAATGATGTTACCCTTAGACTGCAACCAATGCCACAAGCAAAAGAGCTTGAGGTCGCTGTTTTGAAGCGTTCTTCCGCAGAACAAATGCACGTCTCAAAGCCACGAGTGCGGGCTAGCTCGCACGTGTGGCTTTGGCTGCACTCTCAGCTTAAGGGTGAACAAAGTATAGTGGGTACACGCCAACTTAGCTGTCTTTGTCTCGAGTCACTCTTGTAACGCGTCTAAACGCGTTTGAAGAGTGAGCAGACAAAAACAGCGAGTCAGAGCTCGGTGGCCTGACATCCTGCGCACTCTCATGTCCTCCTGTCCTTCAGTTTATACCCGTATAGATGGCTTGCACGTGACGTCATCTCGCCATGCTGGTGATCATTTCGACTTGTTTTTGCCGAGAACAACATTCCTCGTACCTTCCTGTGTTGGCCACCTCCTGATTTGCATTCGATCTGTACACGATTTTCGGAAAGGTTCAACCAACGTACCTTATTGTGTTCGCTGGATGAAGGACATTCTCAGCTGTAGAGTTGGACTGACGTGTTCAGCGATGAATGTTGCCGTACGGTCATACCGGTCATACCGTTCAGTTGTTTTTCGGGTTGCCCGTCTGCCTTTGTCGCAATAGACGCGTACTCGGGTTAGAATTAAAACGAGGCTGTTTAAACGGTCTTGGACACGTTACTCACCAAAAGTAACGCAATACTGTTACTCGTTACTTGACCTGAAAAGTAACTAGATACTGAAAGAAGCGTTAGGCAGAGGCGAGCTGGTGAATATTAAGCAACATAATAAAACCGGAGGCACGGAAAACAAGAACAACACACAAAGACGCTGTGACGTTGAGACGGTGTTGTGTGTGTCCTTGTTTTCAGTGTCTCGGGTTTTATTACGTTGCTTAACGAAATACGTTACCCGTTACCAAAAAAAATAACTAAGTAGAAACAATTCGCTACTGGTAACGTGTTACGTACATGTCTGCTTACAACTGATGACGAATTGTTTTGCGGTACGTACAGGAAGCATGGCTCACGTGTGAAATGATTACACTTTTTGTGCCACAACCACTAGGCTTGCCGTTCTGAAAATGCACAGATATCGACTGTTGAACTCTGGAAAAATTGTACTAAGTACGTCATTTTAAGTACTGGGTAAATCACGAAAGCCGGACGCTTTTGTGTGGTGAACGTTACAAAGAGGCTGGGAGTGCTGGAAAAGTGCAATAAGCGTTAACCTTCTCCTGGATTGCTTCTAGGAATCTTGGGAGTTAACCCGCGGGATCTCAGCTTGCTCTCTTACCGGACAGGTATCAACGCACTTACTCTAAAAGCTGTTTTCGTTCTTTTTTTATTTATTTGAGGAGCCATAAAAAGTAGCGCAAAGCGAACTGCTGCTATAAATAAAACTCTAGAAAATCAACAAGTCCGTTCAGCGCTGAGATGAATGCTTGATCATGCTTCATTTTGATCAGTAAAATGGCCGTCTCTTTTGTATCGCTGCGCTCAACTATCAACTGAACACACCATCTTTTATTAAAAATTAAGAATCATCGCTCGCATCAATGCTTATCTTCCGATAATCATCATTATACCGAACCTCGGACAATCAAGGCACGCGGTTGCAACTTTTTTTTCTTTAAACACTGTTTTTATTTGTTTTGCTGCATCAAGCTTTATCAAGTTTTATTGGTCGCTTAGGGCGAGATAATAGAGCCCGCACTGCTTCAGCGTTTGCGTTGCAAATAGAATCAAAATTAGGCTCCACTTTCCCCGTGGCACCGGAATCTTCCTTGCATCCACTTATAAACATCTAGCTGTTCAAGTACTACTACTACTACTCCATGTTGAGAGCGTGTGATCTGTGCCGTTTTAGTGCGCGTTCAGTATTCTACTCTTATCTCACGTTTTTGTAGATTCGAAGTAATTCCCAGTAACACAAGAACTTCAGTCTGTCGCTGGAACCGTCCGCTCTTTTCTCTCAATAGTGGCTCTTTTATTAGGCACGAGTTAGGGACCTACTCCCTATTCCGACTTGCGTCTGACCCGAAGTGAAGACGTCATATACATATGACGTCAGCGGTGACGCCATGTGGAGACGGACCCTTGAAGTGATATTCCCGAGAGAATGTTGCCGCAGAAGAAAATAACTGCAAACGGGTCACTGACACGTAAACCAATCACAGACGGTATTTCTCAGTCGTCTTTTTGATATTGTCATCCGCTAGAAATGTTCGCTTTAGACCGGTGTTGCATGAACTCTGCGAGGGCTCCCTTTGAATCATATCTTACGATGGCAGGTGGTGAAACGTGTATTGCGTTGCAACTTTATTTTCTCTCTTATGGGTGTGAAAACACTCTCGGAACGTGATACATGAATACGTACTCGATCGTATATTGTAAATACGTTTTTAATGAAGGCACACGTGAACAGCCTACGCGTGTATAACAGAAAAAACAACAAAAAAAAACAACAACAACATGGAGGTTGACGCGAGTTTGAAGTGTACTTAAACACTCACAGAGTTTTCCTGTTTAGCCCTTTCAAAATCTTTGTAGCTTCATGGAGGGTTTTTTGGTCGACAAGCTCACTAAACTTGTAAGGTAACGAACCATTGTATAGTTTTCGATAAATTATTTATGTATCATCTTTTGTTTTTACATCGTAACATTATAAAATGCCCCACCATATTTTTTTCCATAACTATAGCATCATTTACATTATAGAATAGTCCATATTTTTTGCTGTTTGGAGGATTCCACGCCTATCTCCACGATTGTGCACTCTGGCTACTGCCCGTCGTCTCCAGCCCGGAACTGACGATATAACCCTAATGAAATTGTGCAATAATATCCCTGACATTAAGTCACCCAGTAGTCGGATTGCCACAAGTGGGTTCGTATTTCGACCGGCAGCATCAAAAGGCGCCCCGCCGAGGGAAGGGTGCAAATAGGCTTATTTAGGAAAGGAAGCACAAGGAAGCGTGCCCCAAGCCCCTGTCTAAATCTCTCTCTCTCTCTTTCTCTCTCTCTCTCTCTATATATATATATATATATAGTTTTTTTAAGCTTTACAAATTTGTTTAAGAAAAGCACTGAAAACAAGATTTATGCGGTTTGTGCAGGTGAGTTATACAACCAGGGAAACATAGTATATGGGGCTAATTGTAATGATCAGTTAGCTAATTAAGTAAAGTTTTTTAATTAACTTTTCAACTAATGAAAATAAACATATCGTTCCAATTAGAAACTTCCTGAGCATCATCGAAAACCACTAAATCAGGAATTTTCAGAAAGACTTTGAGCGCTTGAAAAGGGCAGGAGTGCACTAGAGTTACTACTCGTGCATCAGGACTCAGGAGCGAGGCTACAGGTGCTATAAGGCGCCCGGGTGATTTTTCCCTCTCTCATCACAGCCCCAGCCTTGTAGTTGCTGCACGAGTGGTACCTCGAACGCAATACTACGCTTCTCACGCGCTCAAAGCCTATACCAATTACTGATGTAATGGTTTTGTACGACGCTCAGCAAATTTCCAATTGGAACTATATACCTATTTTATGAGCGTACCAACAGGGGGGCGCTTGCCCCCCCCCCCTCCCCCCGCCCCAGCTCTCAGAGTGTGTGGGGGGGGGGGCAAGGCATGTGTTTTGCCCCCCTTAAAATAGCCGCCGCTGGGGAGGGCAAACACTGGCCGGCGACGCCCAAGGAATACCAAGGGAACCGCCCGCCGGCCCTGGGGAGGGGGGGGGGGCGCCTTGTTTGCCCCCCCCCCCCCCCCACTCAAAAGCAAGTTGGTACGCCACTGCCTATTTACACCAATTAAAACGTTAATCAACAGATTTTACTTAATATCCCGATTTATCGTTAAGCTGGAATCCCACTGCTTATTTATAAATCATACAAAAGATAGTCTGAATACGGATTCGAATGCGAGTCACTTCGAGATTCGTGCTTCGAATAACCGGATGTCAGTGAGTTCAAGGAGAAACATGGCACGCGGCATTCGAACCACAAATATTGCAATGACTCGAGTTTGCAGAAAGGTGCTTCATTCTATACTTTACAAGGAGATATTCAGGTTCATTTTCATTGGACGGCGCTCTTAGAACACCAAATTCTCCCCTATTGGCGTAGACTGCCGGCGTCCCAGGGGACGCAGGCGCATCGCGCTGTGCACGCTGTGGCGCTTTCGCGCTGCGCCGATGGCTGCCGCCGACGCACCGAGATACAGGATAGAGGCAGATAGACGTGATTTCGATAACGTTGATCCCCGCACTCTCGGCAAAAAGGGTGTATCGTTACACCCTTTGTCCCATATAAGACACCCCAAAACTTCAGTTCCACGTACAGCGCACTGGCGTCGATCTGACGGCAGTAACATTTATGAAAGGCTTGGTAGCCGTGTGGTACAACTTGGTAAAATACCTAATGTAGGTGTTACTGACTACAAAAAAAAAAAAAATGTTTTTTTTTGGCTCTATTGCAAAACCTCAGTGTTTTCTTTCTGTGGTCTTTGATACGTACTTTAGCTATTTAAAAAGTTATATCGCACCGTTATCAAGCCCCTCGTAACATTTAGGGCCGTCTGTTCGACTATAGTGCGCTGTACGTTGAAGTGAAGTTTTGGGGTACATTATATGGGACAAAAGGGTGTAAGGTGATACCCGTTTTTTTTTTTTTTTTTTTAGAGTGCGGTCTGGGATTAACGGTTGTCTTCACTGTCTCTAAGTCTGTCCGCGGCGATAGATTTCAGTAGCCCTAATTAAAAGGAGACTGTGCGCGTCCAGCCGTTCTAAGCACGCAAAAGGCTCTGAAGTCTTCGCAGTGTCGCGGATTAATGTCCCTAATAAAGTGTTTGATTCGTCGTTAAAATAGCAATTTTTTTTTCTCGCTTGTGCCTTCGCTAAACAAAAAAATGGTGCAGTCAGGGAGTGAGAGGCTGAGAGAGGTAGAATAGCATTACCTTTGGGGCTATAAGTGTGTCCAGCTGGCACCCTCTCCTATAGTGCTTTCCCTAAAAAAATCTAAATTCACGAATGAATCATTTACATATTTTAGGCGATGCACTATTTAAAGGACTAACTGCCGCTTAGTTGTAGTACACAGATTGAACTGCCGAAATTCAAAGTTCCGAATAAGCGACACCTCCGCCCCATTATACGGGCTCAACAACATCTCTATTTATTATTTCATTCATCGATACATCTATCATGATGAACGAGGCCCGGTATTCACGGCTAAACCAAAGGTTCAGTGCCTTGTTTTAAGACGATCTCTCCCAAGAGATTCACTGTTCAAAACGGCGTACAAATAAAGCTCAAACAATTATCTTTCTAACCGGTAGCTGGATATATAATTTATACAATAATATTTTTGCGCGTAAATATATGTGTATATCTACTTTATATGTTATTTTTATACATCAACGAAGCTATAGCTATTTTTTATTGATGTCTACCAACCGAAAATGGCGTTGTAGGACACAGTTACTATCCTGGTGAATCTCAATTGCAACTGCAATCAGCACACACGGCTCGCTACGGCAAGAGCGGGCCAGCGGGCCCATGAATTAAATGTTGCTTGGAATGTGTAAAGGTTTCGGACACAGGCAGCCAAGAAGTCAGACTTACCTAAAACCTCAAACCACCGCTTGCAGGTGATTAGAGCAAAATTGTTTCTTTCCTTGTTCATTTTTTATTACCAATGTCAGTGGTCAACATAAAGACTATGTCTAGCGTGTTATGACGCCACTTTGGGATATATTCCTGATTCATCTAATAGTGTCCTGATATAATCTCGAGGATTACCGGTACTGACGAGAGTCGGAGATAGGCACGCCCACTCTTTCTTTATTTTAGGGTTATTTTGTTATGGCATTCATTGAAAAACAAAAAAAAAAGGGTTGCAGTGGCTGGATTCATCTCCTTGCAAACTGCAGTTTGCCAGAGTAAAAATCAGGCGAACATTCAAAGTGTTAACTGTACCACTCTGGTGAGCACCAAGCATAGTGAAAGCTTCCTCCACTGCCCTCTACAGAACGGCGGTTGTGGTTACGTGATCTTGCTTAGCTACAGCTCCTGAAACGGGGTCAAATCTTTACAAAACAGAGCTATTTATTATTTTGCGTGTTAATGCACTGTGAACTTTAGTGGGATACTACTTGATGGTGAGCACAGTTTTTTTGTACTCCGAGTCGTTAATGTGTGTCTGCATTGCGTGTTGACAAGTACTGATGGCAAATGTGCCTATATATATATATATATATCCTTTGATGCCTCTAGCATGTAGCTTTTCGGCATGCCCTGCGGAAGGCGTGTACCTGTGTTAGGACTGTCCCTGGTTCGTCTTTATTTTCCTTTGTGTCTTAGAACCTTTTTTGACTGACTCTTTTTTAGCTTGCATCCAACGGTTTTTAGAGCAGGTTTTTATTTTTTTCGCGTAAAAACTGTAGCCGGAGTGAATTTTTTTTTCTTCTTGTTGTCGTACTTTTTGATCCTGGAGCGCGAAGCGCAGGAGACGTGGAACAAAGTGGATGACAAACGATGGTTTCTGTCGCTTCGGAATGAAAATGGGGATAGGTTTCGAGCATAAAGGCTAGACTGGCGCCAACAGGGACAATTTCGTTGATCTTATCGGTGTCAATCGGGTGCATAGCCGTACAGCCTTCGAATAATGACGCCATTTTGCAGAGCACTCCAGCTTGCTCAGGCAAACGATGGCCCGGCCTGCACGCATAGAACTAAAAGGCAAAGAAAAATGTATCCACTACTACCAGGCAGAAGGTCCTTGCCCCGAACTTTCTATGTAATGTAAAAAAGCGGGATACAGATTTGACACGGCGGCTGGCGTTCAGTCATCGACATGAGTTGCAGCCGAACGCAGCGCTCGTTTCTGATCTACGCGTTGGCCTCTTGTAGGTTACGTGTAAATTCCAACACAACAGCCTTCTGTCTAGGTGGCGTTGCCCGATCTCAATCGGCACATTTAATTGTGTTACTACATTCCCACACAAAATCACTGAAAGGTTATCTTCGAAGAACACGTGGAAGCTGATCATTCAGTGGATCTAATAAGGAAGCAAGAGGTAGCCACGAGAAAAGTGGTGGACTCGTGTGTGCGATTTCACGTAATCTTACCTGAGGTTCAATCGAAAACGCTCCTTCGTATACCTCCTTTACGGGCGTTTTGTAAATGGCCCTATTGTGTAGTCTGAACCTTCCCGAATTCTCAACGAAATAAAACCATGTTTGGCAAGAGTTCCACAGAGGCGCCAATAGAGTCAGCCAATGAGGCCCTACGTGTGATTGTACCTGCAACTACGGATGTTCGGTAATGCACTGTTCCGGAAACCTGTATTTTTCTCCAGTGACCACTTTCCTTTGGGAACTGGACATGGTGAGCGGTTGCTCCCCAGCGCTCGTACGCGCCGTTGTAGTAGAAAAAAAAAAGGGGCGTGTGTTTGTTTATGCAGCCTAGAACTTGGTCGGCCTAAACGGCGACGAGTCTCCCACCTGTAGATGATAACTTTAGCCAGTGGAGTACAACCGCGAGCCTGGGGTCTTTAACGTGCTCCACGCAGTAGTGATACACAACCGCACGCCGGTACGAAGTTAATCCAGATGGAAAGGGGGCAGGGGTGGGGATTGAACCCAAGATCCTGGGTTCTGCAGCGCGAGCGCTGTAGTAGAAATGCGGCTGCCAGCTGTGGGTCAGAAATCGCCTCAGCTCGGGAGCTGTAACGCCGGTCAAAGGGAACACCCACAGCCCAGTGTACCATGAATACAGAAAGTCGGAACTGAGGGTCTCAGACTCTAAAAGTCGGCGAAACGTTTATCGTACCGTTTAATATTTCGACTTGAAAAGTGGAAGACAAATTGGTGTAGCAGTGGCATCCGTGCACAGCACGCGGCGCGTTTCAGTGGTGGTGATGCACGTCAAAGACCTCAAGTAAGCAATCTCGTTGCACTGACAAATTGTCATCCGCTGAACTTGACGCAATTTGAATACAGACTAGTGTCCCGCTCTTTAAACCTTCATTCGGCAAATCGGACTTTTGACTTTCAACCTGAAAGTTCAGGACTCACAAAAAGAGGCGTATAAGCACCCGTACTTCCGAATTATAACGGAAAGTTCGGATTAATGTCATCTGGATGGATGGGTGGATGAATAGCAGTGGTTAACCCTTTTTACTAGGCGGTAGCTTGCGTCATCTAGCCTAGAAATTTGTGTTTTTGATTATACCGATGTTGATGAACCGGGTAGAAGTGCCTAGTTGCACGTGGTGGGCCCCGCATATTGGGGAGTTTTAGTAGACCGTGCACATGCTTTGCTAACTGGAGGATGTGCCGTCATTTCGAAGCATGCATTGAGCACGCGCCTGCTCGTCCCGCTTTTCACAGCGTACAATGTACTAAAACTTTATATTTACTTGAGCTTCCACGACAGATTGGAATGTGTTTCTGGTGCGAATGTCTTGATCTCATTTTTTTTTGTCTTCCGCAGTGCGTCTTTTTGTAACGTTATTCATGCAATAGAATCAATAAACACGAGGTAAAAAACTGTGTTGCCTCTTTTGCCGCCATTTTTTTTTCAGTGGAAGCAACTAGCCCTAGTTGTACAGATGCTTCACAATAACGTCTTTTTCGGTCCTTGTTTGTCCTTTAAGCCTGACTTAGAAACTCTAACCGGTCCTATTGTTTAAAACCTATGCTTTCATACGACCAAAGTACTTCAGAAACAAACATAATACATGTTACATGCATTTCTCTGAAGGAAAAACACACTGGTGAATTTGATATTCCCTGTTCGATGGCACATAATGACATCGTTTTTTACCTGCCTCTATTACTTTTCGAATTAACGATAGTTTAATTAAATAGATGTCCCACATTTAGCACCCAAAATATCTTGTGTCCCTGGCCCGACGGGACAACCATAAGGCTGTTGATGTGAAGACCCAGGAACAGCGGCAGCTTCACAAAACTGAAGAGCTTAAATACCCGACGTGCGATCGATACAAAAAAAAAAAAAACGGTAATAAAAAAAAAGGGAACGAGCTTCACGTTTGCCATCCACGAGTGCAGGACCCGATCTCGTTTGCCCAGGCTTGCCGTTCTGCTGCCCACCTCTTCTTCCCTGGTACTAGTGCCACTACATAAGCTACGCTTCAGAGTAACGACACTTGGCCATATTGTGGCTTAAAATCATGGTTGCCATTATCTGAAGCTTTATCTGAAATCAGAGGAAACACTCTTCCGTCCTCCACAAATGTTTAAACAGTTCAAACAGTTTAAACAGTGGCTCTAGCAGGTACTTGACCAGTTTGACCTATTTTCAACAAGGCCAGAGGTTTCGATATTAATGAAACGAGCGTTCTCCCCACCACCACTATCTTGTGTTTTATCTGCACAATACGCGTATAAGATAGAAAGATTCTCTTAACAGCACCAAGAAATGAATTTTGGACTGGGGTAAACTGGGACTTTTCTAATCACATATCGCTTTGTGCGCCGAAAAATAACTAGTACACGAGGGTAGATACCACAAGCCTTCTTTTCGATAAGAAAGTTTGGAAACGTAGCAGACCATTTCTTAGCACCTTTTCTTCGAAAGCTCTCGGCCTCTCCACTGAAATGCATCCCTGAGCATCCGCGGTGCCCAAGCACGTTCATACTCAGCTTACACATTGGACACGAACACTGCGTCTCTCGGACGTATGCGCTGGTCACCAATCAATCCGTCGACATATATTTGAATTCGCGTTCGTGGCCAACGACTGCCCTGGCGGCACTTATTATCACTTCCGAACGACAGGTTTCATGGCGTGCTTAAAAATCACGGTGGAAGCTTGTAATCATAGCATCAGGTGTGTAAGCACGTCACGATCACGTGATTTCTCATTTCGCTTTTGAGTTGAAGATCACACCTAAGGAAGAAGTAAAAAGTAATTTAATGGTCACTTCAAAGTTTATACAAAGTTTACAATTTTCTTTAAATAAGTTTTTGTATGGTATTCTGGGATAGGGGTAACGTTTGTGCAGATAACCACGTGCATGGCCGAGTTGGCATTGCTCGCTGCTCCCACGCGGGTTTACACCTATCAGCCTAGATTTTTTAGCGGAACTGTTAAGGGCTAGTTTTCCCAGTTTCGTGTCCGTGGGCAAATAAATCTCGACACAAAACTCTGGACAGCTACCGCCATCTGAGTGACGGCGGCAACCAAACAACCCGCTTGCCGGTTGTCTGGTTGCCGCCGCCGCTCATAGATGGCGGCAGCCTTTTCGACCTTTCCACTAAGATTTTCACCAGACTGGAAGGACTGAATTTCTCTAGGCGTCGTCTTAGAAGTCGTCCTTGAGGTCGTCCTGAAAGTCGTCCTTGAGGTCGTCCTCAACGTCGTCCTTGAGGTCGTCCGACAGGTTGTCCTCGAGGTCGTCGTAAAAGTCATCCTTCAGGTCGCCCTAGACGTTGTTCTCGAGGTCGTCCTAGAAGGGGTCCGTGAGGTCGTCCTAGACGTCGTCCTTCAGGTCGTCCTAGACGTCGTCCTTCAGGTCGTCCTAGATGTCGTTCTTCAGGTCGTCCTAGACGTCGTCCATGAGGTCGTTCTAGGCGTCGTCCTTAAGGTCGTCTTAGACGTCGTCCCTGAGGTTGTCCTAGGTGTTGTCCTCTAGGCGTCGTCCTTGAGGTCGTCCAAAAAGTCGTCCTTGAGGTCGTTTAAGACGTCGTCCTTGAGGTCGTCCTAGACGCCGTCCTCTAGGCGTCGTCTTTGAGGTGGTTCAGGGAATCGTTCTTGACGTCGTCCCACCATAGTACAGCTCCGTTGGTCTTCCTTCTTCAGCAGAGTGGAAAGGCTGAAAGTTTTTCTTTTATCTTTCGCGACTCTTTTAGAACGCTATAGTTGAATCTTGTAACGTAATGCTTTCTCTTGTGTAGTAGGTTGTAGACTACGTAGTTTGTATAAAAGAAGCCTAGACTGGGCGCGTCAAGTCCGTGCACCGGAGGGCGAGAGTTGGGCGCTCCGTTCGCTAACGACAGGATTGCCGCCGGAGATTAAAACTCGAGCACACTCTTCGTGCACAGACTATTTCCCAGAGCGATCGGCAGGAGGAGTTCGGGACTCCGCGACCACGAACTCGTCAAAATCACAGAGTCCACAATCTACTCGCGCATTATGTATGGCCTGCCCTACATCACCCTCACCAATAGCCGAAATCGCCGACTCGAGGCTGCGCTTCGCAAATGCCACCGTGTAGAGACGGGTGTACCTCGGTTCACCAAGAAGACTTGTGTTCAAGCTGCTGCCCTCCACAACACCATCGAAGAAAACCTTCTGGCCTACCGGGAGGCTGAACTTCACCGCCTCCGGAAACCTCTCACCAAAGCCGCATCATCCTTCAAGTACTCGGCTACGACACCAATCACCTGCCTGCTATCCCTCCAAGTTGTCCGCCCTTGGACGTACTTCCTGGTGTCACGGTCCTGTCGATACCCAAGAATATGGATTCGGAGACCCAACAAGGACGCCGTCAAGCCAGAGCCGACCACCTCCCAACCCTAACACAATGCACTCACTATGTGGACGCTGCCCTTACTTTGGTGGGAACCACTACGGCGATCGTCGGGCCTTACGACAACATCGCGCATCGTCACACGGCAGCCCCCCCCCCCCCCCCCCCCCCCCCCCCCCCTGATGCTGAAGTTCTCGCCATAACCGAAGCCATTTGTCTCCCCTCACATACCACACCAACCATAACCATTCGAAGCGACAGTCAGTGTCCTTCGAGCTTCTTGCAGTGATCTCACTGATCTCAATGACAATTGCTGGATCGCGCTTCCCGCTCCCGCAAGTGAAGCCACCGGACGCAACCTTGCTAAGATACGATTTGCGGTCTTGCCAGCGTTTTGCTGCGGCTTTCCAGCGTGCTGTAAACACGTTTTCTACTCGTTTGTCGTCATTCGCCGAAGAAGTTTTTTAAGACTCTGTGCACCGTTGAGACTTGCCGTTGTGAACACGTGGAAAATTTTACGAAAGCGCAGTTTCGCAGGAAAAAGGCACAACTTGTCGAAAGAAAGTTTCGCCGATCTGGCGGCGTGTTCAAACCTTCCTTGGCACGCCGAAGTGCCGTGTCTGTGTGCCTTCGCACGCTTGGATATTGACCAAGAATCGACGCCGTGTGGATGTGTTTTGCGAGCGCAATGTGCGTGAAGCCGTACGTATCTAAAGGTACAACTCGTCGAAAGCAACTGTCGCCGGTCTCGCGGCGTAATCAAAGCTTCCTTGGCACGCCGAGTGCTGCGTCTTTGTGCCTTCGCACGCTTGGATACCGATCAAGAATCGACGCCACACCAAAGTTCTGAACGTGTGTCGCGTGTAGATGCCTTTAGATCATTTATATATATACATCGGCCACGGAGTTCTGGATTGTCCAGCTGTTCCGGTGAGTTGCTATCAATAAAGGGGGGGGGGGGGGGGAGGTCTGTACCGTATTCTTATGCACTATTAACCATGGCTATGTTCCAAATCTACACAAATGGATCACTTGGGAGCACGAATAGAGCAAAGCTGTGGAGCAAGGAGGGTTTTCGAAGGCAAAAGTACAAGACGGCGAGAATGAAAATCTTTGAAGCGCGGCCCATATGGTCGTGCGCAATCTGTTGACCAATCAAAATTAGGCGAGCCGCGCTCAAACGGCAAGTGCAATTATGTAGGTTGATAATGAGCCAGCACTGATCAGTGATAAGGAGCTGTTTTGCGCAGTATTCTGTAAATCGTCTGAGGACGAAAAAAAGACGTACGTTCCCCCCCTCTTCCGTCGCTACTGGACGATGAAATAAGCTGGTTTCTGGACCGCGATAGCCGAAAGTACACAATTAGTCAGACTAAAGTAATACGCTGATCAAGAGGCACATACGGCTTCACGCACATTGCACTCGCAAAACACATTCACACGGCGCCGATTCTTGGTCGGTATCCAAGCGTGCGAAGGCACAGAGACACGGCACTTCGGCGTGCCAAGGAAGCTTTGAACACGCCGCCAGACCGGCGAAACTTGCTTCCGACGAGTGGTGCCTTTTTCCTGCGGTACTGCGCTTTCGTAAAATTTTCTACGTGTTCACAACGGCAAGTCTCAACGGTGAACTGAGTCTTAAAAAAACTTCTTCGGTGAATGACGACGAACGAGTAGAAAACGTGTCTACAGCACGCTGGAAACCCGCAGAAAAGGGCTAGCAAAACCACAAATTGTATCCCAGCAAGTTTGCCATCCGATGGCTTCACTCGCGCTGCAGCGAACAAGCGGGGAAGCGCGATCCAGCAATTGTCATTGAGATCAGTGGTAGCGACACGACGCAAAATTATCTAGATGCACGACGTCAGAAGCGCCGATAGTGATCTCCATTTTGGGCCTGGCAGGTTGCCATGGTAAGCGTGCTGCTAGCGACGCGAGGCGGCAACTTTTTTTCTAGTTGATATCTCCATTAGTTCATCGAAAAGTGGTAAAAGACGCTTGGCATGGCGGCACGGCACGGGCCTCTGGAGGAGCGGTGCTTGTTTCTTCTGTGAAGTGAGACGATTTGCAGCCCGGGGACTGTCGGGCGACGAGAGCTGCTAGGTATCGTAGTTGCACGGACAAGGCGAGTGGTGTTCCGCGCCGCCGGGATGGCGGCCGCTTCGTGGCTTTGTGCTTTCGGACTTCGCACCTATGGATCAAAATCCAATTACGCCGACCACGACGGGACGATTGCCTCGGGACATGACTTTTGCTCGACTGCCCCATAGTAGGCGAATGTATGCTTAGCATCATACTTCTTCAAGACCCAATCATTCATTCAAGATGAGATTATCTCACCGACTGGCGAGGAGCGACGTCGACAACGGTCTCACCCTCATTTGGGCGATGAACAGTCGACGGGTTGAAACAAGAAGGACAACATGGTGGGCTCCAGAGGATTGTTAACGCTATCAAAAGAGACGGACGCCGGATATGAGGTGTTCTGCCGAGAGGCCAAGTGGTCGTCCGGAAGTTTACCGGCATGCAAAAAGTCAATATGTTTATCTGCTGTAGCACAGAAATCCGTGTTAAAGGGGCCATGAAATTATTTTTTAACTTCTTCTTCCTTAGCTGTAATCCTCAGCTCAAAAGCGAACTGTGAAGTCACGCGGTCGTGACATTCTATACTCTGTTTCATACTTAGCGTGCAACGCTGTCAAAGCTACTGGCGCAAGCGTGGGGCTTGATCTCGTTGATCATTTGCACGCGTTCTCGCGCAAACAAAACCATATATGAAGCCACGCGCTCGCGCCAGTAGCTTTGACAGCGTTGCACGCTAAGTATGAAACAGAGTATTGCCGCGAGCGCAGCTGACCAAGCAGGCAGCGCGCTCGTGGCCTAACGGTTATCGCGCGTGCCTTCCGCGCTGAAAGCCAGGGTTCGATTCCTGGCCGCGGGGACGCATTTTTGTGGACTCTGACGCAAATGTTCTAGTAAATTCGAGAACCGTGTTGCTCCCTCGAGGTCAGAATGTTCTACACGCAGAACCTCCTACGCCGATTCTTCCAGAACCCCACGCGTGTATACATAAGGGGCTCCGCGTGGCGAGCCGCAGTCAGTCTCGCCCCAGCGTTCGACTCTGCTCTACGCCGACTTCGACGCCCGCGACGCTCTGTTATTAATTTCTGTACCCTTTCATTTTTGGCACAAGTTCGCCACATTAAACGTTTCTTTCTTCCTGTTTATTTATTGTTCTTTTGGTCACCACCAGCGACATTTGGTGGAGGTGCTGGGTACCGCATGCCCCTGCCGCGCACCCCTACGAGGGCCCGCAGTGCAAGTCCGATCCCGAGCCCCCGAGGACCCAACGAAGAGAAGACCGAGACCCGATCAAGTCGCCGCAACCTCGGCCTACCCCCGGAACTTGGACCACTGCCGGACAGGACAAAAAAGCTACCGAAGCCGACAATGAACCAGGGGCAGATTTAGGGGGGGGGGCGACCGCCCCCCCTGAGCTCCCCAAGGTCAACTTTTTTAAAAATAAAATCATTGATATACACCAGCCAGAAGTTTAGTTTTTGGCGACATAGCAAATATTTGGTCAACAAAATAGACCTGGGCAACGTTTAGACCGTGTCATATCTCAGCAGACTCCCGACTCCCCCCCCCCCCCCCCGCCGAAGGCCTACCGCCCCCCCCCCCCCCCCCCCAGGCCTGACCCATAAATCCGCCCCTGCAATGAACACCACGTCGCAGCCAGACGGAACGCCACCGACGTCCATTGTCTACGTGCAGGCCACACCAAGGACGCCGCCAAATTTCAGTGGCAATGTTCATGAAGATGTGGACGATTGGTTGAGCCAGTACGAACACGTCGCACGGTTCAACGAATGGGGTCCTGAGCAGAGCCTGCAAAATGTCTACTTCGCTCTGGAAGGCACTGCACGCACCTGGTTCGAGAACCACGAAGCGTCAATTTCGTCGTGGCAAGACTGCCAGGCGGAGCTTCGACGTACTTTTGCCAGCCAGCAGCGACGTCAGCGGGCCGAAGAACTTCTTCAAGCAAGAAGCCAAGGGCCAAACGAGAGCGTCACAAGTTTCGTCGAGGACGTTCTCCCCCTCATGACCCGCGCCGACCCAAACGCTCCTGACGAGAAGAAGCTCCGGTTCCTGATGCGAGGGGTGAAAGAGACCATCTTCGGAGGCCTTGTGCAGAACCCGCCTATCACCGTCCAAGACTTCATCACGGAGGCAACAAACATCGAACGTGCCCTTCAAGCACGGGCCTCCCATTACCAGCGACTTCCCGGCGTCGCTGCAATCGCGACTTCCAGATGCAACAGCCCGGACCTCCGCGAGATTATCCGGGACGTCGTGCAGGAGGAAATCAGGAAGCTGCTGCCTGCTGCCACAAGCCCGGTTAAGCCCTTAGTCGCCGAGATTGTCCGGGAAGAACTTCAGCAGGCGCTGCAGCCAGAAGTTCTCCCCAGCGCCGCTCCTGAACCACCGAAGCTGAGCTACGCCGCAGCTACCCGACGACCACCGCCCCCTGCTCACTCGTATACGGCGCCACCTCAACGTGACCTACCAGAGCCGCAGACTTTCCGACGTCGGGAAGGGCAACCCCAGCTCGTCGGCACAGAACAACCGGCGCCTAGGAAGACCGATGTCTGGCGCACGGCCGATCGACGACCGCTGTGTTATCACTGCGGCGAGGCCGATCACGTCTACCGGAGGTGCCCGTACCGACAAATGGGCCTGCGAGGCTTCGCGCCGAGCGACCCGCGACCTCGCCTTGGGGAGCGACCAAGAGATATCGAGGAGTACCTCCGACGACCCCTGTCCCCGGTGCCGACTCCACCCCGAGGTTCCCGTTCGCCTTCGCCTCGACGTGCGCTTTCGCCCTTCCGCCGCTCTCGTCGGGACAGCCTGTCCCCCCTATCTCGTCGGGAAAACTAAGTGCGGCAACGCCTGGAGGTGGCGTTGCCGAAGACGACCAAAGTAAAGAGCCTCCAAGAACGCCGGAGCGCTCCCACTCTCCCGACGTCACGCATCGCAACGAAGCCCCTGCAACGGTATCCAACAACCTAAATGTTGTAATCGACGGCTACGACGCATCGGCACTCGTGGACACCGGAGCAGACTACTCAGTCATGAGTGGGAGGCTCTCTCGCTGCCTGCGAAAATTTACGACGCCCTGGGGAGGACCGCAAATTCGAACCACCGGAGGACACCTTATCACGCCTGTCGGAAGTTGCACTGCTCGCGTCGAAATTCACGGCGAAACGTGCCCTGTGAAGTTCGTCGTTCTACAAGACTGTTCCAGAGATGTCATTCTTGGCATGGACTTTCTGTGCGAATACGGCGCCGTCATCGACCTGGGTGAGAATAGATTGACGCTGCGGAAGCCTGTTCCGCCTTCAGAGAAACCCCAAACAGCGTCAGCCGCCGTCCGAGTCGCCGCCGCCCACGTGAACCTGCCGCCGCGATCAAGTGTTGTCGTACCCGTCGTGGCCGAAACAGCTACCTGCGGCGAAGTTGTCCTGGAAGGCAACCTTGAATTGCTTCTGGGAAGAGGAATAGGCGTCGCAAGAGGAGTAGCCGAACTTCAGGATGGGCGGACTGTGGTCCTCGTGACGAACTTCCGAAATGAGACGCAACACCTCACGAAAGGTGCAGCCGTGGGCCACGTCGAGGAACTCCAAAACTCCGCCGAAATCGCCGCCATTACTGACGAATCATCGCCACCTCAGCAAGGCAGTACATCGCCAGCGCAGCTCGACATTGACCCTAAGCTTCCGGGCCCAAAACGACGGCAGCTGATTAACCTCCTTGCCGAATACACCGACTGCTTTGCGACATCGTCGAAGGTACGCCAAACCGCCGTTGCGAAGCACCGCATCATTACCGAGGACGACGCGCGCCCTGTGCATCGATCGACGCGCGCCCTGTGCACCGCAGCTGCGAGACTGCCCTGGCCACTGTGGCTCACTACGTGAGCTCCAACTTAGACAGCCGCATTCCGACAGACGTCATCCAGCTCGACCTTCGAAACGCCTTCGATACACTAGACCACGCCATCCTTCTCCAGAAGATTGCACGAGCAGGTGTTCGAGGCCGTCTCCTGCTCTGGATGGGACGTTTCTTGACCGATCGCTCGTACCGAGTACTGTTTCACGGACAGACATCTCAGGACTTCCCAGTCCCTTCAGGTGTACCTCAGGGCTCTGTCCTCGGGCCCACACTATTTCTGTTGTATGTGAATGACATGCCAAACTCTGCTGGAAGCGTCCTCGTACAATACGCCGACGACACCACGATCCTGGCCCCAATATCATCACCTTCGTCTTCCGCGGACCTCCAGAGACACCTTCAACTCGTTGACAGCTGGGCCCTCTCCAACCATCTGAGTATAAGCACCCAAAAGAGTGCTGCCATGCGCATGAGTAACAGCAGGAACGTCGCCTGCCCCAGTTACTCACTTGGAGACTCTCCTATTGAGGTCGTAGAGTCTCTCCCCATCCTGGGAGTGACATTCACTCCATCACTGGATTTTTCATTGCACATCTCCAACACAGTGTCGAAGGCCCGCCGCACCTTGGGTTTCGTGACGCGTGTTTCTAGGTCTTGCGACCCTGAAGCTTTTCGCGCACTTTACACCGCTCTTGTTCTGCCAAGGTTAGAGTACTGCTGCTCAGTCTGGTCTCCGTACCAAGCTCACCTCACCTCGAAGCTCGAAGGTGTACAGCGCCGCGCAACTCGGACCTTCCACTCCCGCCTCACCCGTCTACGGGAGCCCCTGCCACCCTACGACGACCGTCTAAGGGCCCTCAAATGGCAGTCCCTACAACACCGGCGTGCTGTGGCGCGTGTTCGCCTCCTGTGCCGGCTCCTTGACGGTTCAATGGACGCAACCTATCTAAGTTCATCAGTGAGACTGAACAAGCGCTCTGATCAGCCTGTGCTCCAGCACGCCCGAACTGTCCACCACCGTCACTCTGTGCTCATTGACGCCCTCGAAAACTTCCTCGCAGCGCCCTTGTCCCTTCGTTCTCCCCTGCCGCAAAGCCGGGCTGACTCGGCCGCCTTTTGCCGTGAATTCTCACGCCTCCGCCAGCAGTGAGGTGTCCCCCTCCTTCCCAATCACCCGGATTCGGGGTCCTCGCGCTGGATTCTCTGCGACGCCTGGGGGCGGCGGACGCGGATCGGGCTCGGGCGCTGCGTCGGCGTTTGGCTGAGACTCGTGAGCAAGCGGGTCTCGGTCGGGTGCCGGTGCGTCGCCCGCGCCCGGCCTCTCCGCTGCGCTTTCCCGTTCTTGGTGGCGCGGGGATTCCAGCGCTTGGGCTTCGTGTCCGGGTGACGTCGTCCCTACCCTCCCGCATCTCGATGCTTGTCCATTGTCCTGTTCTTTGTTGTTGTTGTGTTTTATTGTAATTACCTTGCTCTGGGTGGCTGGCTAGCAGACGCTCACGCGTACGGGCCCCCGCCTATCTGCCTAGCCTTGCGAGCCACCCAGAGTACCTCAACTTTCGCTAATAAAGATTATTATTATTATTATTATTATTATCAGAGTCTACGTAAAAGAAAGGGAGGTTATCCAGGAGCAAGTGCAAGAAATGCTGAACGACGACATAATCCAGCCTTCCAGCAGTCCATGGGCCTCTCCGGTCGTACTGGTTAAGAAGAAGGACGGAACGCTTAGGTTTTGCGTGGACTACCGACAGCTGAACGCGGTGACGAAGAAAGACGTCTACCCACTCCCCCGCATAGACGACACGCTAGACCGGCTGCGCCACTCTCGATATTTTTCATGGATGGACCTGAAGAGCGGCTACTGGCAGATCGAAGTTGACGAACGGGACCGAGAAAAGGCAGCTTTCGTCACGCCAGACGGACTGTACGAGTTCAAGGTGACGCCTTTTGGACTATGCACGGCGCCAGCAACTTTCCAGCGTGTCATGAACACCGTACTGGCTGGGCTGAAATGGCAGAGCTGTCTCGTCTACCTTGACGACGTCGTAGTGTTTTCAAGCGACTTCAACGCGCACTTGCGACGACTCCGAGCTGTTCTCCAGGCCATACAGACCGCCGGGCTCACCCTTAAGCCATCGAAGTGTCGGTTCGCCTATGACGAACTGAAGTTCCTAGGACACGTGGTTAGCAGTGATGGCGTTCGCCCAGACCCAGAAAAGACTTGCGCCGTCGCGGCATTTCCAGCGCCGACAGACAAGAAGGCCGTGCAAAGATTCCTGGGACTATGTGCGTACTATCGGCGCTACGTTCAGGACTTCGCAAGGATTTCGGCACCGCTCACAAACCTCACGAAGGACGCCGAGAAGTTCGAATGGGCCGAAGAGCAGCAGCAGGCATTCGACAAGCTGAAGCGACGACTCCAGACTCCTCCTGTTCTTGGACATTTCGATCAGGATGCGGAAACCGAGATTCACACGGACGCAAGTAACGCAGGACTTGGTGCGGTACTGGTTCAACTACAAGAAGGCACCGAGCGAGTCATTGCCTACGCAAGTCGGACACTATCCATGGCGGAGAAAAATTACTCCACGACTGAGAAAGAATGCCTTGCGGTCGTCTGGGCAATCACAAAGTTTCGTCCGTACTTGTACGGGAGCCCGTTCCGCGTAGTCACGGACCACCATTCGCTCTGCTGGCTTGCCAACCTCAAGGACCCGTCAAGACGCCTGGCTCGATGGAGTCTCCGACTACAAGAGTTCAACATGACTGTGGTCTACAAGTCAGGCCGCAAGCACAGCGACGCCGACTGCCTGTCCCGAGCGCCCGTCAAAACACCTTCCGGCAGCAGCGACGACGATGAAGACGAGTGCTTCCTAGGCGCAGTGAACACCGACGATATGGCACGACGTCAACGAGACGATCCTGAGCTGCGCGCACTAATAGGGCACCTGGAAGGGCGCGGGAGTACCTTGCAACGTGTTTTCTCACGAGCCCTGTCGACCTTCGTCATGCGACAAGGTGTACTCTACAAAGAGAACTTTAGGGACAACGACTTGTCGTGGCTGCTGGTAATCCCGACTGACCTTCGAGAGGAGATCTTCCAAGCCTGCCACGACGACCCGACGTCAGGACACCTTGGTTACAGCCGGACACAGGCCCGTATTCGTGAAAAGTATTACTGGCCTAAGCTCCCCAAGACCGTCCACCTATACACACGATCATGCCACGAGTGCCAGCGACGCAAGAAACCTCCGACGAGGCCGGCCGGACTCCTGCAGCCAATTTCTCCTCCAACTGCCCCCTTCCAGCAGATCGGAATGGATCTACTTGGCCCTTTTCCGCCGTCGACGTCGGGGAACCGCTGGATCATCGTCGCCACAGATTATCTCACGCGGTACGCCGAAACGAAAGCCCTTCCCTCAGGGACTGCTATGGAAGTTTCCAAGTTTTTCATTGAGTCCATCGTCCTCCGGCACGGCGCTCCAGAAGTTCTGATTACAGATCGCGGATCATCGTTCATGGCACAGCTGACCCAAGAAATCCTCCGACTCAGTCACACCAGCCATCGTCGTACAACTGCGTACCACCCGCAGACCAACGGGCTGACGGAGCGACTCAACAAGACAATCGCTGACATGATCTCTATGTACGTCGACATAGAGCACAAGACGTGAGACGAGGTGTTGCCCTACGTCACGTTCGCCTACAATACGGCGGTTCAAGAGACCACTGGATTCACACCCTTCCAGCTGGTACATGGTCGGAAAGTAACGACCATGCTGAACGCGATGCTGCCCCATGAGCCAGCTGACAGTGAGAGCGACGACGCCCAGGTGGTTGCTCAACGGGCCGAAGAAGTTCGCCAGCTCGCCCGACTCCTGATTCAAGACCAGCAACGCGTCGACGCCGGCCGCTACAACCTTCGTCGCAGGGATGTCCACTTCCAGCCCGGAGAGAGGGTGTGGGTGTGGACGCCCATCCGTCGCCGCGGCCTCAGTGAGAAATTGCTGAAATGATACACCCTAAAAAAAAGGGGTGTAGACGTTACACCCCTTGTCACATATACGACACCCCAAAACTTCAGTTGGATGTACAGCGCACTGACGTTGTACCGACGCTACCAAATTTCACTTGCGGCTTGATAACCGAGTTGTACAACTCATTAAAATAGTTAATGTAAGTGTGACTGACTGCAAAAAAAGTTATCGGGGTTTTCTAGGCTCAACTGCAAAACCTGTGTGTTTTTTTCCCTCTAGACTTTGATACGTACTTTAGCTGTTGAATACGTTATATCGCACCGTCGTCAACCCTCCGGCAAAAGTTGGGGCAGTCAGTTCGACGTCAGCGCGCTGTACGTCCAACTGAAGTTTTGGGGTGTCGTATATGTGACAAGGGGTGTAACGCATACACCCCCCTTTTTTTAGAGTGTACTTTGGACCGTACAAGGTACTTCGTCATCTCGGGGAGCTGAACTACGAGGTGATGCCCGACGGAACAAGAACATCATCACGCCACCCACCACGGCCTGAAGTCGTCCACGTCGTGCGCCTGAAACCGTACTACGCCTGATAGGACTGTGCACCTTATGCCTTCCAAATGACTCTTTAGTTTACCGTCCTTTTTATTTTCTTTGTTTTTTTTGTGTTGCATCGGGGCGATGCACTTTTTAAAGGGGGGAGTAATGCCGCGAGCGCAGCTGACCAAGCCGGCAGCGCGCTCGTGGCCTAACGGTTATCGCGCGTACCTTCCGCGCAGAAAGCCAGGGTTCGATTCCTGGCCGCGGGGACGCATTTTTGTGGACTCTGACGTAAATGTTCTAGTAAATTCGAGAACCGTGTTGCTCTCTCGAGGTCAGAATGTTCTACACGCAGAACCTCCTACGCCGATTCTTCCAGAACCCCACGCGTGTACATAAGGGGCTCCGCGTGGCGAGCCGCAGTCAGTCTCGCCCCAGCGTTCGACTCTGCTCTACGCCGACTCCGACGCCCGCGACGCTCTGTTATTATTTTCTGTACCATTTCATTTTTGGCACAAGTTCGCCACATTAAATGTTTCTTTCTTCCTGTTTATTTATTGTTCTTTTGGTCACCACCCGCGACAGTATAGGGCACCGGTGCGATGACCCCAAGCTTCCACCGTGCTTTTTAAGCACACCATAGAACTTGGCATTCGCTCGTGATGATAAGTTTTGTCAGTGCACTCATTGGCCACGAACGCGAATTCAAATATTCGTCGACGAATTGATTGTTGACGAGCGCATACGCCCGAGTGATGCAGTTTTCGTGTCCAATGCGTGAGCTGGGGTCGGCTGACGTCATTTTTGCCTTTGTGTGCATTGCAAAGAGGATATTTAGAACCATGCACACATGATGATAACATCATGGCACACTGACATTAATGAAAAACGGGCCCAGCTACAGAAAATAAATATTACACTCGTAAAAAATAATTGCCTGTAACTTGTTAATCACAAAGACGAAAAAACCTCTGAGCATCTAAGTTTAATAGTATGTGTTGATGCATTGTTATATAGCAGGTCATTTCATATACGTCATTTGAGCAAACGCCAGCATGTCACTTGAAAAAACAAGCCAAAAAACACTGCGATCAAATGCATCTAGTGCCACGAAATCACGTTATATCAAAATCTTCAGAACTGACAATTCTTAAAATCGTCGATTAGTACAAAAGGTTAAAGATCGCAGGCGCTTCCTCGCTAAAAGTTGCTGTGATTATTCGGTGACCCAGGGCTCAAACTTACCCTAGGCCCTACACGCGACGTATAGCTTTCATTTCGATTTTCAGAAATTCAAACTTTCAAAGGAAGCTAAAAAAACGCGAAAATTTCATCCTAAACACTATATCGTAAAATCGTTAATTAGTACAAAACGTGAAAATCGCAGGAGCTTCCTCGCTAAAGGTTTCTGTGATTATTCGGTTATCTGGGGCTGAACCAACTTCCCCAAGGCCCAACATGCGACGCATACATTTCGCATCGGTTCTCAGACACTCGAACGTTGAAACAAAGCCAAGAGTATGCGAAAATTGCATGCTAAAAGTCTTATCGATCCTCAAACACATCCGCAAACCGAGCTACGGCGATATGACTGATGCTGTCGCACAGGTCCTGATATCCAGAGCGATCTTGCACAGAAAAGGTATAACGTTTCATTCTTTCAGATCTTCACGTTATACCTGCGTCAAAGAGCACGAAGAAGTCCCAAATCGTGGGCAAGCAGCGGCACATTACGACTACCGCGCACCGAACAAACTCGCATCCACCAGCTCAGGGCGCTTGCCATCATACCGGTGACATCACGGCTCTTGCGAGGTCACGTGACGAGTAGTCACTCGGTTGCTATGGGCACGGTGCCAGCTCGGCTCGTTGCTATGGTACCGCTTGTGACCAATCGCGGCGAGAGGCGGCACAGGGAAAAGAGTGGCGCTACTAGCGGCGAGAAGTTTTGGTGGCGCCCTCCTGTGGTTCCCCCTTGTGACGTCATTACCTTGCAAACAACAAGTTCGATGGTGTTTGTTATTAGCATGGTGGAAGCTTGAAATCATTGCGCTCTCAAAGGAACACTGCCAACACCGTCAAAATTAAAGTTCTTTCATTCCTCTTATTTCCGTCGATGATAAATCCCCTTTCCGACGTCATAGTCAGCGTTCGGCCAATCGTGGAAGGCCGACCACAGCGACGCTTTCGGTCGCGCACGGGGCTAACTCTGGCAGCTAAGCTGCCACACGCAGTGGCTCTAGTCGGGACCATTGAGACGAAAGGCGCAGCCGAACCACTGCCCCTTTTCAGTTGATTACTGCTTAATCCAGCAGAAAAAAACAAAAAAATTTGATTTGATTTGAAAGCCAAGACAGCAATTAGCATTCCGAAAAAGGTTTGTTCATGCGTCATGCCTGAAAACAAATTTATCTATCAAACGACCGTGCCGATAGCTCCGCGACAGAAACGTTATGATGAAAAGAGACGAACCGCTGCCCTTTCTAAAATGCTTAGCCCAGCCGCAGTGAATAAAGATACTTATGGCGAATTCGGGTGGTCACTCGCCGGCGAGCCCTTGCCGGTGGCACCGGCGTCCAAAAACGCGCCAGCGGCGCACCACGTGACCCTCTCCACCCGAACAGTAAGCGCAAAGCAAATTGTTGTGTGTATGTTTATACAGCCGGAAGTCAGTCTGGCTCAGTGGGTGTCTGGTGTCTCAGCTGTAGATGAGCAATTTAGCCAGTGCAGTACAACCGCTAGCCCGGGGTCTTTAAAGGCTGGTTCACACATCTGCGTTGGTTGCGTTCGCATGCAACCGAAACGACCGTAGCGACAAAGTCACCGGGACAAGCGTTCGCCGAACACAGCATGGCAAGTGATGCAAGGGGTAGCTTCGCGAAGCAACCCATGAGCCACGGTTATTTTGGTGTTTTTGTCGTACGGTCGTTTCGGTTGCATGCGAACGTAATCGTTGCAAGTGTGTGAACCAGCCTTTACGTGCATCACGCAGTAGATACACGACCGCACGCCGGTACGATTCTCATCCAGATCGAAACGGGCAGGGACGGGGATTGAACAGTAAAGGTGTATCCACACGACGGACCAAATTGCTGTTTTGGTCCGCGGGCCATGCATCACGTGATCTTACGTCACCGGTATTCGAGGTCCGCCGGCGGTCCGCGGCCCGCGCTTCTGAGAAATGCCAAGCGACTTTTCTTGCCCGTACCTTGGCGGCGGACCGCGGCGTTTTTAGTATAATTTAAGCGCTAAGTCTGGCAACAAGCTGACTTTTGTTGTTTGGATTGGAATCCAAATCCAAAGTCGTTTTCGTTTTGCGTCAACTGTTGAAGATGAAGAAGACGAACCTTTTGTTGTGCGACGATGCAACTTTTTACTTCATCGCGCTCGTGGAGCAATTCCCCGCTCTGTGGGATTGCCCTTTTCGGTTCACTTAAGTCCTCCTCGTCCTCAATAGTCAACGCCAGGGTCACCGCGGCCAAACGTCTCTTTCGTTCAACCTCCATCTTGGATCCTTACAAATAGCCTCAAAGCAGCTCGCTGCATGCGTTTGGCGGAGCTGTGAGGTCGAGGGTTAGACCGGCCCGTTCGCTCTGTCGTCTGCTCTTTTGGTCCGCCGTGTGGATGCTCATTGCAGCCGGGCGGCCCGCGGGCCGCGCATCACGTGATCAATCGGTCCGCGGCCCGGTCCGTCGTGTGGATACACCTTAAGGTGCAACCCCACCCTTGGTTGGTGTGATTCTGAACCAACAGATGGCGGTGGGATCGCCTTCCAGGCCTGTACATCAAGGCGAGAAATCGTGTGTGGCGGCGCTTCGATGCGGTGTGGTATTTCTCTATATCCTGAATTTGACGTCCCTGGTCCCGTGCTTGTTTTTCTCTGCACGAGCTTTCTTTGGAACGCGCACGGCTGTGCCAGTCCTCGTGCAAGAGGGCCAGTTGCCTACGCTCCGAGCTCACGTCTCCAGCAAATGTGGGCAGAACAAAACGCGAAAATCGTCCTGAGCCAAATGGCGAGCCACACGCACAACAAAACCACCGACGCGTTAAAATATATAAAATTGCCTGTTCGCCGTTATTGGAGATTTCAGAGGCCAATTACACATATCTCAATGTGGTTAGATTTATATTGACACGAATGAAGGTGACGAGAGGACGAACAGTGAACTGAAAAATAAAGGTTTAATAGGCGAACATGTGCGAAACAAAAAAAGTAAAGAAAGAGCGTCGAGGCAGCAGAAAAGCAGGCAACCATTCGGCAACGTAACAGAGAGAAAGAGCGAGACTGACTCGACAAGGTCGCTGGCTGCTGCTTATCTACAGTGCGTCACTATCTCGAAAGTCCGACATTTGGTTCGGCAAAGAAGGTCCGAGCGTCGCGCGCTCGGGGCGAGGATGAACTGGCACTTTCGAGAACAACAAAACGGAACGAAAGTTACGTCTGGTGCAAGAATGAACGCGAATTTCTAGAAGTCCGTACAGAGCGTTGTTTTCTCGGCTCTGCGGGCGGCAATACGACGGGCCGGCCCTTTTGTCGTGCATGTGTTTGGCTCTTTGTGGATTTCCAGGAAAACGTGAAGACGTGATAGACTTGGGTTTCGAAAATTCTAGCTTGAAAAACTAACTACCTAAAAAATAAATAAATAATTTTTTTTTTTTTTTTTTTGGGGGGGGGGGGGGTGGGCGGTCAGGTGTCTTATTTAAGTGGCTGGGTGTTTATTTTGACCAAAACCACGAGACTGGAAAAGACAAAAAATGACACTCAGGTTGAGTTTGGTAAACCCAAAGTAGGACTGGCGCGGGAGTCATAATAAAAAAATGCCGAGGTTAAAAATTAACTCACAGCAATAAATGATACGAATTAATTTTAATACGAATTCAGTGATAAATGCAACGACTGGCCAGGCAAAGATTCTGGGTCAGTGGATAGCTTTTGCACATAGTTTAAGCAATGTACAGGGTATCACAAAACAAAAACAAAAATACAGTTTTTTTTTTTTTTTTACCGCAAGAATAATCTAGGTATCGCCGAACGCTCATTCTCCACCCATTGTAGTGCTAGAGGTCACAACCAGATGTCAAAGTTTCAGCCCAATCCGATACCTTATTCAAAAGTTATGAGTGACTTTCTGAAAAGTTCAATGGGAAAATGGCGGCCGACGGAGTTTTCGAATACATGGAACTCTATGGCGCCAGAAACCAAAAACGGGCAAAAATGGGTTCCATTTTTCCATTGAAATTTTCAGAAAATCACTTATAACTTTTGAATAAGGTGTCCGTTCGGGATGAAACTTTGGCATCTGGTTGTGACCTAGTGCTACCTTTGGGCGGAGAATGAGCGTTAGGCGATGCGTAGTTTATTTTAGCGGTAAAAAAAACAACAAAAAAACATGTAAATGTTTTTTGCGACACCCTGTACCAGTCTTAATTTGGTGATTTATGCGCAAGTACTGGTGTGCAAAAATGAAAAAAAGATGAAAACGGGTAGAGTTTGACGTTGTATAAAATATAGTGTAAGCACGCACATGGTACGCTGATTAAGAATGAAACAGCTCTATATTTTACACTAGCGGTGAGCGTATCAAAAGTTAAGGGTGCATCAAAAGCTAAAGCATGTACACATATACTGCTCATGCCATTATGTTTGAATGCTCATAGTACTTTATTACCCTCAGATTTGGTGTACGTTATCTCCTGATTGCTTACAAGAGAAAGAAGGAAACATTCTAACTCTGGGCTGATAGAAAATCTCCACCTGCTGACAGCTACCAATCATCTCGGCGCCGATTACTGGTATTCACTGCATGCCAACGGTCACGTGCTTAGAACGAGTTTTTTGCACGTGATTTCATACAAGCTCAATTGTTCTTGAAAAAGAACAATGTTTCTCAGGTAAACGGTCTGATGTGAAGCTTAGAATATTTTGTATTGATTGTGGCCCACATCGCAAGTTGCATATATGTTTCTTTTACAATCCGCGAAATAGAATGCTTCTGAATTACCTTGGTCTCTAGTGCATGTAGCACACAGAATAGCACGAACTGAATCGCAGTGCGAAACGAAAACAATAATGATAAACAAGCATTTAATCACGCGAAAACTGAGGACACTGCACATATACAGAAGGTAAGCTTTGTTTCATTAAATACATTACCAGTAAAGCATTTGGTTTTATTCTGCGAGCGAAGCGGAACATATAAGCAGGAGCATACTGCCCTGAACTACACTTCCCGTGAACAAGCGCACCATCCAAAGCATCGAGCTCGCTTTTATAGCTTTTGGTGCGCTCAAACCTTTCAAGACACAATTATAATCAACTCTACTATTTCAATTATTTTTATTAGGTGCGCCTGTGTGTGTGTGTGTGTGTGTGTGTGTATGCGTGTGCGTGCGTGCGTGCGTGCGTGCGTGCGTGCGTGTGTGTGTGTGTGTGTGTGTGTGTGTGTGTGTGTGTGTGTGTGTGTGTGTGTGTGTCTCTCTCTGTCTCTCTCTCTCTCTCTCTTTTGTGGTCACGTGCCATTTTCTTAGTTATATAATAATTTTCCAGAAGTCCGACAACTATAGTCTGTTTCATCATAAGTAAGAACCGCATAATCAAAGATGTAGACAAAAAAAAAAAAAACGCGAACACGCGAACATGCATTAAAAATGTAATGCAACGGCGCATTCAAAATTAGTCGTTAGTTTCTTAGAGCGCAGCAGTTTCGTAGGGCAACATTGTTACCCGTTGAAGGTTATAAAAAGTGCAGTACAACTGTTAGCTCGGGGTCTTTAACGTGCATTACGCAGTATATGTGGTACACGAACGCACGACGGTAGGATGCAGATGGCCGACTGAACCCAAGGTCCTTGCTAAAGCCCCATGATAAAGGCGTTTTTTACAAGTACCACCAACCATTGTTGTGGAAACGCGCAAGACACGTGCCGCGAGCGGGTGCTCCACCGCCATTGGCTTTCAAGTGCCAGTCATTTTAGTGCAGCGCCGCCATTTGCCTCCAAGGGCCGCTAGAGATACGGGCCTCGTGCACTGGCACCTTTGAGGTTATTTGAAAAACCAACGCAAACACATTGAGGGGATTTAGTCCTTACAGGCTCTGCAGCGTGAGCTCCGTGCTTTGAACGGAGCTGGCGCTCGAGCATTTCTCCACGTGCTCTGATCTCTGGTGCCACAACACACTCGGCCAACGATCCCTCACCGCACTTGGTTTAGCCTGTGAGCTAAACCAAATGAGCTACGCTTAGAGTATCGGCGCTTTTCCCCCCGATATTGTTGTGGGCGCCGCCATCTTGATGGTTAGTAACAAATCAAACGCAACTGCCGATCGTCATGATTGAAAGGTGCGACTTCCTCAGCATTAGTTTCGGTGTCAGGTAGCTCACGTAATATGGTTTTGCTTTGTCGCGAACTGTTTAACCATTTGTGAAAGACGGAAAAGCGTTTCCTGTGATTTCAGATAAAGCTTCAGATAACTGACAACCATCATTTTAAGCACCAAGATGTGTATGAAGCGTAGCTTATTAGGTGGCTCTAGTTTAGCCCGACCGCATAGGCACAGAAAGAGAACGAACAGCTTGACCTCGCGCTCTTGGCGCTGCTTCAGTGGTTTCATCAGCCCGTAGCGTTGGCTGTGCTCCGAACTAAGGTAAAGCATGCAAAGCAAATACTCAGATCTTAGGGTTTCACAAGCCTACCCAACAAAAATCACTTAACACGCCCCAATAAAAAAACAAAACAAACGATATCGGGTTTATTTTGACTAACTGGAGATCTCTTGACGTGCAACCGAAGTCTCAGATTGGCCTCCGTCGGATTGCGGGCACCTCGGCCGATATTTAAACCCGACAAATATGAATTCATGGGCCAGCGCGTTGGCTCAGAGACACTGAGACGATTTAATGTTTTGTTTTGTTTTAATACTATTGCCACTTAAAAGCCACCGAGGTGGGTTTTGAATAAAATATAGTCAAACCATTCCGACAAGCATATAGTTTGATTGAGGAAATGATTTTCGCAAGTGATAAAAAGATTAAAATGTTTTCGCATACGTAGCGGAATCTGAAATGGCAGAATGCATTTCAAGGCGCCCATTTCATTTGGATCGCGTCGGGCGTGTGTACCGACGCACGGTAGAACGCGCGCAAAAGTAGCTGTGGTGCACCCGCAGCCTCGCGCTTGTTGTTCTGACATCTCTGGCTCGCTCACTGCGGGCGTCCAGGCATCTGACACCCCGACATCTGGCGCTTTTTCTGTCTTTCACGTGGCGTTCCAAGCGGCACACGACGGAAAATGCACATCAAGCTGTTCTTGAACACATGTCGCCATCTGTACTTTATACTAAGAAACTACAGTTCGTCTTAACTGAATGGGAAAAGTTTGAGGTCTTATAACATTCTTAACGTGTAATATATCAATATTTAAGTTCTGGAAAGTGTAATATCGAAGCATGCTTCATAATTTAATGTCTCGTTATTTTGATTAGTTGACGTGATTCCGTTTTTATAGCGCCATAAAATAATACAATTTTAAACTTTATTTTTTATTTCAAAATATACAATATCTGTACAGTTTGTGGCTTACTTTCTTAATTTATTACATCCAACCGAACGCTCATGTAAAATATCGTGGACGATGGGACGTTATAACTCGAGAAATATTTTTTTCAATATAAGAGACTGTGGTCTATTAAAAGGTGAATAATTAACTAACAACTAAAAATAATCGTAATATTGAGACATTAAAGTATTGTTGAAAAACAACTTTTTAATTTGACATTAACTTTATAATTGTAAGATATATAGAAAGAAAGTTATAAAACGTCAAAAAAGCACCAAAACGTCATGCACGGTGGGGTTGCACCTTAAGCGCCGGCAACTGGCGTTTTTATTTGCCTGGGTCGCGCGTGAGCTTTGTTAACTTCTTCCTCGATTGATCTATGGTACAATGAGTACGCTGTATATGCCAACAACATAAATTCTGACTCCTTGAGATGTGTGTAAACACAAGCGGCTTCGCAGTAGTTTTCAAATTATCAACATTACCACGGTGCGCACAGCTTAGATCATCTGAAATTATAAAGTTAAAGGAAAGGCAGATTAATAGATCGGTGTAGGGCTGTTCGCACATGCGTCAAATTTCAGTATATCAGCGTTTGGATTTCTGAGGAACTGTCGCCATTTTACAAGGGTCCCAAGGAGGCTTGCCGGCGTCGCTTTTCACATTCTGTTTATTGTTCTTACCTTTTTTGAAATCCAGTTTTCTCATTGCGCCCACCCCCTTGAAATCGTAATGCGTATTCGAGTATCGAACTGCATCACTATCCATACATCGTTTTTTAGCGGTGTAATAGTTATTACACAGTTGTAAAGCAAATCAATGTATGACGCAGCCCGTGTCTCAGAGCAAACTGACCTTGCGCGGGCTGGACAAATTCTTCCAAAAATGTTGGCTTTCTCTGAAACATAATTTATTTTTATCTTCGTTGTTTTTGTAGAGACCGGCGACCGTCGAGGCCAGAGAGGAACGAACACACACACGCGCCTGGTCCGGGTGGAACGAAACAAGTAACTTCGTCTGCCTCTTTACGCTCTCATATATATACAACCTAATGGTAGCGACACCTACCACAACAGTTTTCACTATTGTTTCAAGGAGCACGAAGGGTGTCTGTCTCGATGGCTTCGTTTGCCACTCGAACGCGCTATTTGCCGCTTTCGGCAAGCATTGTTTGGTTTGGTTCCCTTTCCCCAATCGGATGTGACGATACCGAATCCAGTCTGGCAGACAAGCTGCCCGACCTCTTGGAGCTCGGGCAAACATTGTGCCGGTAAATTGCCGGCAGACGCCTGAGAAGCGCCACCCGAACAGCTTGCACCCGCCAGCCTTTGACCACGCGAACGCCCTCGCCGAAGATATGGCAAAATATTTTGCCGGGAAATGACCGCCCGAATTAGCCATTGGATTTGAAAGTCGAAACATCATTTAGCACTGCGGGAAAGGGTTGTTCATGCATCTCGGCTGAAAACGAATTCATCTATCGAACGGTAGCGTGCCGACAGCACAGCGACAGAAAAGCTGTCGAGATGAGAAGACAGTCGGACCGCTGCCCTTTTTAAGAATTCCCAACTTTCAGCGATAGTGGTACCGCGGTGTGAGAGTCGCGCTCCCTAGCTCCTGGATGGTCGGCCTCAAAATAAAGGTGCTTGCAAACACCTTCCTGACGTGAAAAAATAAACTAAGGCTCTAATGCAGCTCATATATAGCAAAACTGGAATTACTCACGCATCACCGACCCAGCCTCGTACCGCTGTTATGGTGGAGGTGTATCGGTCCCACGGCTCGCACCGTTGTGCAGAGTGTTACGTTGTCGTATGACGGCGGCAGGTGGCGCTAGCAAGCCCAGCCCGATCTGTTCCTCGGGAGACCGGGAGACGTCAGCGGCTACCGCCGCTCTGCCTGTGTTGAGTCATTCGCCTGGACCTCGTTTTGGTTGGTTCGTGTGCTTCCGTGAGCTACCACTTATTAGCTGAAACGTCTTTCAGTTACCCGTGCCTTTTGCAAGCATGTGAGCGAAATATAGGAACCGTGCACATCTAATTCAGGCCCCGACCAGGGCGCCCCTAGCGGCAAACGGGTCCGTTCCATCGGGGAACTTCTGCCAGTCGCTGCGTTGGTTGTGCGTTGTAGCGGGTTAGCGCTGTAATTTCCAAGGTAGCTATTTCGCTCTAAGAAAGCCACAACAATTCATGCGGCAAACAATAGGCGACCGCCGCGACGCGGCCGGCATGCTCGCTTCCCATAGTGAGACAGAACAGTGGACAAAATGGGGAAGAAGCAGACGCACTGCTTTGCGCCGGGGTGCTCAGGCGGCTATGTTTCGACACGAAAGAAGACACACGTGTCCTTGTTTGGAGTGCCTAAACAAGCAGATCGCTTCCAAGCGTGGCAGCGCGCCGTTCCAAGAGCCGATAAAGAACTCGACGACAGGTCAGTCCTCTGTGAACTGCACTTTGACGAACGATATATCGTACGCCCCTTCAAGCATACAGTGAGGGGGAGCTCGTTCAGATCCCTCGCGACCGACCTATCCTCACGGACGATGCGGTACCAACAGTCTTCCTTAATCTGCCGGCGTACCTCTCAAAGCCGCTGCCAAAGAAGCGCCGAACAAAAACATCGTCTGAGGGGCTCCCTTCGAAAGCACCTCGAGCTGACATTGAAGGGTCAGATTCTGCACAGCAGCTCAACGACGCTGCCTGCCGTGCACCAGCAAGAGCGTTCTTGAAGGAGTGGACCTGCAAGACTGTGCACTTCCTAACAACTACTGGGGAAGCAATCTGGTTTCAGGTGCTCCTGAGATTGTTGTGTTCTCAGTGTGCGAGATGGACGGAGGGACGATAGGCTTGGAGTGGTCGGTGGTGTTTAACACGTGCAACGGGATTTGCGCCCTCATGATCGTTCAGGGGCAACTCTGAAAACAGTTCAAGTAGAGAACATGCAAGAAGGCTAGGACTTGCTTAGAGAAGTACAAGAGATGAAAACCTGCATGGGACTGGGAGAAGTGCAGGACCTTGATGAACTGCTTCGCGCGAGGTGTAAGCACCGGACATTTGGACGCAAAGTATTCAGTTTGAAGTGCACTGGCACTGTTCAGAGCCAGAACAGCAGGTGTGTGCAGTGTAAATATCTGCGCAAGCTGCTGCTGAATGAACTTTCGCGCAAGAGGAGGAGTATCAGGTACCCTGTCCAAGCAACAGCTCACAAGATGCGGATCAAGACGCTCAAGCTTAAAGGGGCAATGCAACAATTTTTGTACTTTGCGCAAATACCGCTTAGAATGGATCCCTGACGTTCATGACCTATGAAACACGCGTTCGTTTTTCACCCCACGCAATAGAAGTCCCAGAAAAAAATTAAAGAAAAACGAGCAGCGTTCACCCCCTCAACTCGCAGCCAGAACAAGCGGCCACGTGATCTGGAGCCGATTATATGCCGCCAGTGTTGATCATAGCCACGCGCTGGGGTCGGCAAAGCACTGGACACGCGCTGAGTTCCAGACATTGGTATGGCTCGGCTATTGTCGTGTTGCTGCGATTGGACACGGGCCACTACCCGAATGCTTCTCCAGCTAGTAATTATCACGAGCCCAAATCGAGTGCCCACGCAGTGCTCGGGTCCAATCAATGAACCGCATTCAAATATCGTCATATGGGTGTACCGCGATCCCCACGTTACGTCATCAAATTTTTCAAAGGAGAGATTGAATGAAAACGATCGCTTTTGTCCTTGAAATTACACTGCAACAAAGGAGTTTCTTGGCCGGTGGCGTTGCGTGTGAGTATCCTTGAGTCCCAGGTGTGCCAGTAAGCTCGTGTAAAGTGAAAAACATTCCAGTTGAATATCGTTGCACCGGTCCTTTGAAAGAGCAAGAGAAGCAGTTGCATGCCATGAAGAGAAAACTGGCAGAAATGAAAGTGAAAAATGCACAGGTTAGGCCATCAACCCTGGATGAAGAACTCAAGCGCTTGTCAAGCATGCAGCAACAGCAGGTGAGAGCTTGCCTTGAGGCGTCCAAGCGTAAAAGTACGCGTGGAAGGAAATTTACAGATGAATTGGCACTCGAGTGCATCATCATGCGGATGAAGAGCCCTCGTCTGTACGAGCACCTTCGCAAAAAAAAGACGCTGGTCCTGCCGGGGTGTACTTGCCTCCGCACATACACTCGTGCATACAGGGGTGGATTTGGCCTTAACATAAACATGTTCCGTTGCCTTGATCAGAAAACAAAAACCATTGACAACTCCATGTGCCACGGCGAGTTGCTCATTGATGAGATTAAGCTTTCTGAGCACCTGAGTGTAGGACAAGGTGGCAAGCTTGAAGGGTTTGTGGACTTGGCCGACTACACCACCGAGAAAGAAAAGCACCTGATGTGCGACCATGGGCTGGTTCTGCTATTTCAGCCGTTTGGCGGAAAGTGGCATCAGATCTTGGGCGTCTTTGGGTCACGATCTAATGTAAAAGCCGAAATGCTCGCACGTATCATCGTAGATGCTATTCTGATGACTGAGAAAGCTGGGCTTTTCATTGACTTTGTGACATGTGACGCTGCTGTGTGGAACAGGCGTATGTGGAAAATATCTGCTAAAAATAAATCTGCTGATTTGGAGCTTTATTTTGGATGAGCTGGATGTCTCTTTCGACGTAATCATGCTATCGGAAACTTGGTATAAATGTGATAGTGATGCTTTCAAACTTGCTGATTACAATACCCATTCCGTAAATCGGCCATGTCAGCGCGGTGGTGGTGTTGCCATGTTAATTCCTAAATTAATGAGTTACGAACTTTTATCTGAGTATTGTCGCTCTACCGATGACTATGAGGTACTGTCAATAAAAATAGATAAACATGTTGTGTCAGTATTTTATATTCCCCCAGATGGAAACGTTTTGAAGTTTTGTAAATTTTTGGATGGCTTTTTTTATTTTTATAGAAGAAAAACAGTACAACGTAATTTGGGGAGGGGATTTTAATATTGACTTGTTAAACGATAGTAGTTCAAAAATGAATATTACTACGCTTTTTCAGGTAAACGGTGCATGAACGTTATAGATCAACCAACACGTATTACTACCACGTCAGAAACGTTGATTGATTTATTCATTTCCAATTTTGAGCTATGTAAAACAAAATCAGGTGTGATAGCTTGGGATATCAGTGGCCACTTTGCAGCTTTCTTTTGCTTAGATGAAAATATAAGTAAACGGAAGTAGCCTAAACTTCACACTCGGGTACAAAGAATTACCAACGACAGCCTAGATCGTTTCAGAGATAGTCTGAACAGTGCAGACTGGAGTGAGGTCTTGAACAAAGCTGATGCGAATCAAGCTTATGAGATATTTCTTCGAATTTTCAAAACTATTTATGATAGATACTTCCCTTATGTAAACGTTAAACGCTTCAAGAGAGCTCGAAAACCTTGGATAGCATCATAATTAATTGCAAAGATTCAAATTAAAAACAAACTATATCGATCTTTCATCAAAAGTAAAGACCCCGAGAAACTTACTATTTTCAAGGCATACAGAAATAGTTTGAACAAGGAATTGAAGAAAGGAAAAAAATATCTACTATCACAATTTAATTCGGTATCTCACCGCACTGATGTAATGTGGAGAAAGCTGAACACTGTTTTGAATTGCAACGCAACTCAAAGTAACATCGAATCAATAATCTATAATGACGTCGAACTGACTGGTCGTTCTCTGGCTAATGTGTTCAATGATTTTTTTATCAATTTAGGAGGGAATCCAAACATGGCCGATGCTTGTTCTTAGATTCATCGAAACGTAGATGAAACGATCTATTTAAACCCGGTTACTGAAGAAGAGGTGGCCTCAGTATTCCGCACCGTCAACATTAGTCATAGCTGCGACGCCGATGGTATACAGATACGTCCAGTTCTGCACGTTCTAGACATCACCGCTCGCTATCTGGCATATATCTTTAATGTTTGTTTAGAAACCGCCACATTCCCCCCAAAAAATGCAGATAGCTAAGGTGATTGCACTTCATAAGAAAGGGGATAGAAATGATGTAGACAACTACGGACCTGTGTCACTTCTCCCAGTGTTTTCGAAAGGTTTAGAAAAAATAACACATAATCGTCTTACTCTTTTTATAGAAAAGCATAACATCATTAAAAAATCCCAGTTCGGGTTTAGAAAGAAACTTTCTACTGAAATAGCTTTACTGGACCAAAAAGAATATAATTTACGCAACATAGAAGATTGAAATGTAGTCCTAGGCATTTTCATAGACTTTACAAAAGCATTTGATTATATTAGCCACGAGCTACTCATTCGAAAACTTGAGCTTTATGCTATCAGAGGACATGCAGCACTCCTCATGAAATCATACTTAGAAAGTCGCCAACAGTTCGTTAATATTAGCGGCTACTTATCCGATACAAAATCAATTAAATCTGGAGTACCACGAGGCAGTATACTGGGGCCACTACTGTTTAATATATACATCAATGATATCGTTAACATAGCAGAAAACGTAAAGCTTATCATTTACGCTGATGACACCAGCCTTTTTTATCAGCTAAAAATTGCAATGAAATTACTTTTGTTGCCAATGAAATCATAACAAGTCTGGAAACCTGGGCTAGTTCGAATAATCTTATGATAAATAAGACAAAAACTAAGGCGACCTTTTTCAGCCCCAGAAATAGGAATATCATCCGAACAAGCGACATGTCCAATCGAAATAGTAAACGCATTTAAAATTTTGGGGGTAATTTTCTCAAAGCACACGTCTTGGACCGAACATGTGGACTATTTAATTTCTAAACTTGCCAGAATAACTGGTATGTTACATAGACATCGTCATATTCTTCCTATTGCTGTTAAGCTGATTTTATATAACTCATTATTTTTATCTCACCCGAACTACCGTCATCTAGTCTGGGGTGCCACCACAAAAACTAATCTGCAAAAACTATTTTTACTGCAGAAGAGATTGCTAAGGATCATATGCAACGTTCCATATAATTTTCGTAGCAACGAACTTTTTGTTGGGCTGGTTGTTTTGAATGTATTTCAATACAATGATTTTAGATTGTGCGCAAAATATAAACGGGAATATCGAGATGTAAACAGCTTTTTGATACGCTTAGCATCCCTCAGGGACGAGCCTATAACATATTGCACTCGCCATCCCAGATTTCTGGGTAGTAGATG